>AWOL01S0012418.1:0-48268 GCA_000715115.1 Nicotiana otophora
ATACTTTTGTACTCATACTACACTTATGCATATTTTGTGCAGGTTCTGAGACTGGCATTGCGGTACCCATTAAGCTGAGTAGGAGTGTGTTATTGGAGACTCGCTGGTGAGTTGCTATACTTGATCCTATCTGCAGCACATGGAGTCCTCTTTCCCTACTTATTCATTTCTGTCAATGTATTTCTTTCCCAGATAATTGTTACTGTTCAGTTGAAACTTGTTATTTTTATTGGATGTACGTGATGTAGTGAGACCAGGTTTTGGGCAGTATTAGACATTTATGGTCGCATTTAAACCTTGTTATTGACTGTGTATTTATGATATTGAATTGAGATTTATTTAGTATTGCTATTTTTATCATGAAACAGTTAAATGGCTTAATAATTGGATTCATTGTTGCTGTTGCGTGTTAGCTTGCTTAGAGAGCGGGTTAGGCGCTATCACATTATTTGGTGAAATTTTGAGTCATGACAGTCTGGCTACCACAATAGGGTGCTCGTTGCCAACTAGCAAATGACCTCGGTGTTTGAACCATTGGTGCTATTTGCTAAAGGGTACGAGTGAAAAGGGTCTAAGATCCCCCTCATGCAGTGTTAGGCAAGTTAAACCTGATCCTAGAATTGGGGGTTAGGCGCTATCGCATTATCGGTGTTTGTTCGGATTTGAAATTGGAGGTTCCTTGAAGATTTTGATCCTATTTGTCGAAAGTTAGAAAATTGAAGAATTGGAGAGTTCATAAGTTTTAACGAGAGTTGACTTTAGTATTATCAGGCTTGGATTGGTGGTCCAGGAATTCAGACAGGCTCATTCGGTTTATTGGGAATTGTGTGCAATGTTTGGTTGAAATCTGGCACGTCTATGTGTGATTCAGACAAGTTAAACAAAGTTTGAATGTTTGAATGACTAAGAGAATTATTTTGTCTTCAATTCTTAGTTTAGATGTTATTTATAGTGTTTCGAGCCTTTGGATAAGTTTGGTTTACGCACACAGACTTGTTGGCATGTTTGGACGAAGTCCTGAGGGGGCTCAAGTGAGTTTCAGGGAGGTTTCAGATCATTTTGAGCCACTTTGAGGTTGCTGATGTTTTGGTGTTCTGATGTACTTCGCGTTCACGGTCAGAGGTCCGTGTTCGCATAGATTAATTTTGGTCGCTAGGTTTTAGTTCATCACGTTCGCGAGCAGGAAGATGCGTTCAAGTAGTGTTGGAAGTAGATTCTCCGCGTTCGATAGTGGAGCGCATTCGTGAAGAGGGAGTGGCCGACTAGAAGCTCTCGTATTTGCGTTCTCAGTGGGTAGCTTGCGTTTGTAGAAGTCTGATCAGTTAGTCATCGCATTTGCGATGATGGTCCTGCATTCGCGATGAATTCATTCAGGGCAGTGGCATTTTTGTGCTTCACGATTGCGAAGTGTTGGACTGCAATCGCGACCTTTAAGTGTTATATTTCGGGAGTTTTGCACATTATTTCATATTTTGAGCCCTAGACTTTCAGAGGTGGAGAATTTGAAGAGCTTTCACTATTACATTGGAGGAAAGCAATTTTCACTTGGATTTGGCTTTATATCATGATTCCCCTTGGATTTCTGCATCTAAAACTTGGAACTTTAAAGTGAAATTTGGGGGTTTTGTCAACAACTTAAGAGGGTGTATTTTAGGGATATGAGGGTAGATTTGGACCCAGGTTTGGAATCTAACCACATATTTGGACTCGTGGGATTATGGATAGACTGGATCTACCCCTTGACTCGGGTTTTGACCATGTGGGACAGGGTTGACTTTTGTTGACTTTTGGGAATTTGATCATATATCGAAGCTTTATTATTTTGAGTTGTTTCCTATGGCTTTATTTGACGTTATTTAGTTGTATTTGACTAAATGCGAGTCATTTGGAGTTGGATTTTAATGGTAAGTGATTGTTTCTTGATTTTATCTTACCGGGCGGAGGTAAGTCTCTTCTCTATCCATGTAAGAGGGAATTCTCCCATAGGTTGTCTATTTGAAACTTGATTCATGATTTAGGAGCCACGTATATGCGAGGTAACGAGCCTATATGTGTATCTAGGTGTTTACCATATCCGGTATTATTGACTTAAATTGTGCTTTATTGAATTATATGAAGTTGTTATCCTTGTTTAATTGATTCTATAACTATGTGATAATTTATATTCATGACTTAGGAGTATGCCTAGGGTTATGACTACCTTTATTACATATCTGTAGCAATACACTTGTCTTATTTACTGCATGTTTTTTGTGGTTTCAATGGCCTAATTAATTCATGATAATTAATATGATTAAGTTAGAACATGCTAAATAACTTATTGAGTTGTTGTGATAAATTGAGTTACATGATATTTCATAGCCATCTTTTAATTATATAAGCTTTTTATATGCATTCTTATTGTCATGTCTGATGCCCTTTTATTACATCATTTCATATGTGTATGCATGAGTTGGAGAGTTAGATGGTGTGGAAATATGATGAATTTGGCACTAAGGACAATGTAAGTAGATATTGGTTATCGATTATTGATGGTATTATGACTAGAACGGGTTGCATAAATGATTAACGATATTATGGTTGGAATGGGTACCGCGTCGCAACAATTGATTGATGATCATTAATTATAAAATGATTGACGCTTGGATATGGATATGTCCCTTTGGAGACGTGTGATTACCCATGTTACCTTAGGTCCTACGAGCGTAGGCACCCGTGATTCTTGTGGTGCTTGTTGGACACGTGGCATGTGTCAGGCACATAAATTTGTGATGTGAGTGTTGATATTGGATCAAGGGCATGCATTGGAAGGTTATACGCATGCATTGGCTCTTACATATGTTGATATTTGATTAGGGACTTGTATTGGTAGCTTAGACTCATGAATTGGCTATTATACACATTGATATTTGATACTGAGCATGTATATGTACATATTGTTGATTCATGAAGTGATTTGATATAAAAGTTGTTGACCTGAATCATATCTTGGCATGAAGATAAAGGTGTTGATATATTAATTGCTCTCCTTATCTTATAAGCTTGGCTAAACTCTGTATGACGTGTTTTCTTTAGACTATCATATTCATTTGCTGAGAGCATGCTTATTCTCGTATCTTACTTATGTTTTACCTGATTATTTGATGGATAGTGAGTATCATTGTTGACCCCTCGCCATTAGTTCTTCGAGGTTAGACTTGATACTTACTGAGTATCGTAGTTTTGTACTTATACTACACTTCTGCACATTTTGTGCATGTTATGAGACTGATATTAGTGGTACCATTGAGTTGAGTAGGAGCACTATATTGGAGACTTCGTGGTGAGCTGTTGTACTTGATTTGATTCGCACCACATGGAGTCACCTTCCCTACATATATATTTTTTTCATGTATTTCTTTTCTGGATAGATGTATTTATTCAATTAACTCTTGTTACTCTCACTAGATGCTCGTGAAGTAGTGACACCAGGTTTTGGGCAGATGATTAGATAGTTACGGTCTTGGTTAGACCCTGTCATGGATTATGTATTCATGTTATTGATTTGAAATTCATTTCTCTTTGTTATTCATATTGTGAAAACAGTTAATGGTTTAATAACTTTTATTTTGTGATGTTAATTGAGTGTTGGCTTGCCTAGTGAGCATGTTAGATTCCATCACTGTCCTTGGTGGATTTTGGATCATGACAAGTTGGTATTAGAACACTCAGTTTATATAGGTCTCACAAGTCACGAGCAGGCCTAGTAGAGTCTTGTGAATTGGTACGAAAATGTATGTACTTATCTTTAAGAGGCTATAGGGCTTTAGGAAATTTTCCTTTCTTAGTTCCTTATCTTGCGACTTTAATCCACGTGAAGCCTATATATTCAATTCCATCTTATTCACTCGTAGGTGATAAGGAGTACTCGATATCATTTTTGCGCCGGTGAGAGATGGCGATGTTGTGGATGTGGTGTAGGATGATTCTCCCTATGTTTTAGAGCATATTACTATCGTCTCCTTTGGAGAGGTTTCCATTTATGGTAACCACAGTGTTGGTTTTGCCCATAGGTTTAGGGCTGTATTCAGTGCATTGTGTTAACTCACGCGTGGGTCTTGACGCAATATTGGTATAGAATTGTAGGGTGGTTTCCTACGTGTTATGGAAGATGAATCCCCATGAGGAGAATTATCTGGGACACGATTTGGAGTTTGGCATTTACTCCAGTAGAGGAGAGACATTTTTGGGCTATGAAAGTTCCGGCCTTTATATGTGGATTGGGATCGGGCATCTCTGAGCATAGTGGAGTTCTTGCTTTATAGTCGCGTGGTTATCTTTGTTTGAGCGCATTAAGGAGGCTCGTAGATTGTGGTATTCTATTTGTTCAAGTTCTTCAAATATGTATCATGGTTTAAGGCGGCATTATGGGTGGCAGAGGATGAAGGACATTATTAGGCATGTCTCATGGTGTTTCACTGTCAGCGGGCTTGGAATGATTATCATATACCGAGTGGTTTACTTCTAAAGATGGCTATACCAGTGTGAAAGTGAGAGCGTATCATTACAGGTCTGGTGGTAGAGTTTTCACAAATTTCAATAATGTTTGGTGCCATTTGGGACATTATGGACCATTAAGGGTATTTCATCCAGGTGAATACTTCTTATATTTTTGAAGGTTTGAATTCATGAGGAAGGGTTATTTAAGCTACAAAGGGATTGTGAATGCTTGATTATCATATTAGTGTACTAAATGGTCTTGACTTTGGATGTGTTGATGGATCTTTTTGTTGTTCATTAAGGGAATGAAACAGATTTTTACAGCCAGGGGATGAGCGTGGACTCAGGAACTTTAGTGATTGTGTAGTGGTTGTATCCATGGCAAGGTCATAGAAAGATGTTAATATAAGTTCACGCAGGTGGGCTATCAAAGGTTAGGGGTTGCATGATTTCTTATGAGGTTCCTATAAAGAATTTTACCCTCTACCCAGTGGAATGCCTATGCTACGATATGGGTTTGGATCGCTTGAGTAAGATTGTACGACTGTCACGAGGTTGAGTGTGCCTTTGAGCCGATGTTTTAGGGATGTGTTATTCTTAGTACCACATGAGCTTATAGAAATTGAGCTAAGTATCAATGTGAGATCGTGGAAGTTAGAAAGGAGGGGTCATTATGGGTTCTTCAATTATGTAATGGTGGCTTAAAGCCAAGTGGGGGAGTTTACTATCCGCGATTGGGTCGTCTAGTCATGTGTTGTTATAGATGCTAGACTGAGATACATTTGTGGTTTTTTTATGACTTGAGGAGGATGACATCCAGGATGATTCGAGCAAGGAATTGCTAGGTGTGTGGTATTTCATCATAGTGGTATATAGAGGTTGTGGAAGGACTCTGGTTCGATATTATTCTATATGAGTAGTGTGCAAGGGAAAGGATTAGCTTGGTTGTTTCTTTTTGGAGTATTCATATGCTAACAGAGCACTGGTTGGCTATGTAGTCAGGACTAGGTCGGAGTGGGAGACTCTCGATAAAGTTCTGATGGATTCAAGATTCGATATATCGTATCTAATAATTTCTAGGTTTGTGTGCGATTGAGGATTCGAGATTTGCATTGGATTGTGGAAGAGACTTGGGGCATTTATGTACGGTTCTATGAGGAAGTATTTGAGAGATGGAAGAAACAACTTTAGATTCAAAGGACTTTTTAAGCGGGCATTTTGGCTTGACTTCAGATTCAAGAATAAAGTGGCTTATGGGTCTCAGGACGACGAGATTTCATGTGAGGATCACTTGGGATGAGTTTTTGATTGAGGACCATAGTGCACTGGGAATGAATACTGTTTCCTTGACGGTGGGTCATGAGTAATTTGAAGGAGTTGGGTTAGCATAGTAGCGGTTTTGTTCAGCATGGTAATGGAAATGATCGGTTCCTTTGATATTATAGCGCTTTACAGGTGTCTTTGTGGTAAAGCTGTTGGGTTTGGTAGTCTGTGTGATTTGGCTGATCTAGAGGTATTCAATTCAGCTAGTTTAGTTATATGCATATGGGTTCCTAAGAGTTTGCGATAATTGTGACCATGACTTGCGGTTGGTGTCTTCTACATACATGGAAATTTTGTTGTGTGCTATGATTTTCCCCTGAATTGAGCTTAGAGGAAGGTTTCTGGTTGATGGAGTGTGTATCCTATTCGTGATTCAAAGTTGAAAATAGGATTCTCATATTTTTTGCATAATAGCATGATAGATGCGGTGAGCAATGTAGAATTGGGATACGATGGACAAGGTTACAGTTAACAGTTTTAAAATGCAATACCATGAACCAACTAACCCGGTAAGTCATAAAATAACTGTAAAGCATAACTTGAGCAGTACATGGGGGAACCGGGTTATAATACTCAAAACGACTGGCCGGGTCGTTACATTCCCCTACTTAAACATACGTTCATCCTCGAACGTGCCAAGAGTTGTATCAAGCAACCAAATCAGTATTCCATCTATCACGCACCTACCCGGGGGTGATCCCACGTCACCCTATTCTGTGTAAATTGTATAGGCCTGACAACACAACATAATTTAAAATTATTACTTTAATCTTAGCCTATAAACCTTGGAATTCAATTTTCAACATTCAGAATTTCTTTTCAAGACCTGAATCTCACATCTACATGTTGTATGAGTTTGAACAAGCTGTATCAATACATAACCATCACCCCAGATATAATCACTTAACATACTACACAACTCGCATGCTCGCAGCACCAGTTTCGATCACATTGACTACTCCAAAGTAACCCGGTAATAGTATTAAACCCCATATCAAACACAACCTCCTTCTAAAACCTTCGTGCACCGCTGATAATGAAAGAAATACGCGAAATCTCATAACACCTTATCAGATCGACAAGTCATGGAGCTCTCCCGCCCCAACCAGAACTATAATCAATTTCTAAGCCGACCTTCAATATTATCCTCCCAATATACCGTAATAAAACCTGATAGTATCGATTCTAGGTCCAATGACCTTATATTATTAAACACAACTATCCCATTGACATGCCACACCAATACAACTCAATCCACATGTAACGACCCGACCGGTCGTTTTAAGTATTACAAATCCATTTCCCCATTTAATTCTCAAATTGTACTTTACAGTTGTTGTGTGAATTGCCAGGGTAATTGGTTCGGGTCCAGTGAGGTTTTTGAAGGAATTAGAATACTTAGTTCCAAGGTTTAAAGCTTAAATTAAAATAGTGACAGGATGCGGACTTATGTGTAAACGACCTCGGATTCATATTTTGATGATTCCAATAGCTCTGTATGGTAAGTTTGGACTTAGGAGCGTGTCCGGAAAATTATTTGAAGGTCCGTAGTGGAATTTGGCTTGAATTGCCGAAAGTTAAATTTTTGGAAATTGTGACCGGGGGTTTGACTATTTGATATCGGGGTAGGAATCCGATTCCGGAAATTTGAATAGGTCTGTAGTGTGAAATGTGACTTGTGTGCAAAATTTGAGGTCAATCGGACGTGATTTGATAGGTTTCGGCGTCGTTTGTAGAATTTGGAAATTTAGACATTTATTAGGCTTGAATCCGTGTGTAGTTCGTATTTTTGAGGTTGTTAGGTATTATTTGAGGCCTCGAGTAGGTCCGTGTTATGTTATGGAACTTGTTAGTATGTTCGAACGGGGACCCGAGGGCCTCAGGTGAGTTTCAGATGGTTAACGGATTGATTTTTAAATTTGGAAGACTGCTGGAACGGAAGCGTTCTGGTGTAATCGCACCTGCGGAAAAGTAGTCGCGGGTGCGAGCTCGCAAGTACGAGAAGGGGTGCGCTGAAACGAGGTGCGCAGGTGCAGAAGATGCTTCGCAGGTGCGGAATCGCACCTGCGCGAGAAGGAGCACAGATGCGGGCAGAGGGCTGAGAGGCATTGGTCGTAGGTGCGAGGGAAAATTCCGCATGCGCGTAGAAGCGGAAACTGGGCAGGCGAGTGGAGTCCGCAAATATAACGTTTTTCTCGGACAAGCGGATGCGCAGGTGGGCAAATCTTGTCCGCAGATGCGGAAATCGCTGGGGCAGAGCCTTAAATTCAAGGGTTCAACATTTTCACCCATTTTCGGATAGAGTTGAATTTGTACGTAGTTCTAAGTGTATGTGGTATAACTTGACACAAATCGTAAGAGGAAATAGAAATATCGAGTGTTGACTGTAGAGAATGAAAAATAAGCAAAGTTTAAAAGATGAGGATTTATGTATTAAACAAGATGAATCAATTTATGAAGCTAAAAAAGGATAACTCTTCAATATAGGAGTGTATGATATCCCAGTTACAATGTATGCCAAACTTGATGCTTTACAGGAATATATCCATCCCCTTTATAGTGGGGGATCGTACTTTAGATATAATTAAAAATACATAGTGGGAAACCCATGATAAATCAGTTTTTCCTTAATTTTCGCTGAGATTCTCTCCCTTAATGCGACTGCAACGGCTCTTGTCTATGAGCTCGATCTTGATCGGACTCAGCAATGGTCGGTTTCCAGTTTTAGAGCTCGATGCGGGTTTGAGCTTGATGCCGACTCGGGGTCCGGTAATGACTTGGGCTAGGTATTGGTTGGCCTCTGGCCCTTAAGCTCGATTCCATCACATCTCATCATACCAAACTGTTTACCCGAAAAACGGATAGAGTTGAATTTGTACGTAGTTCTAAGGGTATGTAGTATAACTTGACATAAATCGTAAGAGAAAATAGAAATATCGAGTGTTGACTGTAGAGAATTAAAAATAAGCAAAGTTGAAAAGAGGATGATTTATGGATTAAACAAGATGAATCAATCTATGAAGCTAAAAAAGGATAACTCTTCAATATATGAGAGTATGATATCTGAGTTACAATGTATGCCAAACTTGATGCTTTACACGAATATAGCCATCCACGTTATAGTGGGGGGATCCTACTTTAGATATAATTAAAAATACATAGTGGGGAACCCATGATAAATCAGTTTTTTCCCTATTCCTGCCGAGATTCTCTCTCATAATGCGGCTGCAACGACTCTTGTCTATGAGCTCGATCTTGATCGGACTCAGCATTGGTCGGTTTCCAGTTTTAGAGCTCGATGCGGGTTTGAGCTTGATGCCGACTCGGGGTCCGGTAATGACTCGGGCTCGGTTTTAGTTGGCCTCTGGCCCTTAAGCTCGATTCTATCACATCTCATCATAGTTTGATTCGGATCCGAACTCGATAATGACTTCGAGCTCGGTATCTGACCTGTTCCTGAAACTTGAAACTCGTTTGTGCCTTCTTCGGATCTCATCTCGATATAATAAAGAATTTTTTCGGTCCATTATGTTCTCATCTTGATCAGACGTACGAATGCCAAAATCAGTTACGACTGTATACAAAATGGTTGGCAATAGTCAAGTCTATATTTTGTTATAAAATAAGATTGGTTGATAGAGAAGCCCACACAGATCACATTTCTAACCCAGTGTCAATGAGAATTTACATAGAAATTATAACTTATTTAAGATTAAGGTGTAGTTATTTCTTTAAACAAATATTTTATTATTATGTAAATCTTACTTTAAAAAGACTAAGGAATTAATGTGCAAATCGAATCGCAACCCCGAAGATTTGAACTTCATACCCTTTATTATTTTATAAACGAAGGGAGTGCTATATATTTGTTCTTCTAGTAAGATGACTTTCCGCCGATACAACAAGGCAAGACTAATACACACCAAAGGCCCATAATTCTAAAGATAAGAGATACAAACTTAATTATACCAAATAAAAAAAGTATACAAGGTCAACACAATTGATCATGAATTCCCAAAAAGCATATACATCCAAGGTCTAAGCATACCCTTAATGACACGTGTTCTTGTCTACCACCAAAGAATCTAACAACACTTGAGAAGCTAATATTCTGTTAAACCTCATTTAATAAAATATTAAAGCAAGAAATACTTCTAACTCAAAGAAAAAAATGTACCATATGAGCCAAGTGGAAAGTGGAACAAAGAAAAATATTTGTATGAATTGATTCATATATCGCAACATGTAGAAATTGCTTCATATATATCACAGTTGCAAGGGAAGTAAAAGAACAAAAGGAATATCAGAAACTAAAATCAGAAAATACTGGAAGAATTAAGAAAATAACACTGAAATGATTCGTAACAATCCTTACATTAACACTAGAAATACAAACAACTTCAGAGTTGTACAATTCAACAGCTAGCCCAATCTTTTTTCCGAAACCCTAGTTCTTTAAACTGAGAATAACATCTACTAGTAAAAAGTTTCTTGTTAATAATACCATACTAAAAACCGATATTTTAGATCGCTAGTTTAGATAGAGTACTGCGGGATGCAGCAAAAAGTTCAAGAATTCTGCAGCTTAGCTGCAAAAATATTGAGAAGGTCTGGGTACTGAAATATGTCTCCCGTCATGTTGTCTCCTGATGACACCTGAAGATTTGCTGCAAAATCTTGATAATACATTGGAAAAGATGATGACGTTTGTGAGAATTCAAATCCACTGTTTAAACCATCATTTATCTGCTTTGGAATATTAGAAACTCCAGATAATTCTCCTTTAGTAGAGGAAGGGAATGGCTCAGACTTGATGGGCTTGGGCTTTGGGAAAAACCCATGTAAGGCCTCTTCCAGTAATCCAGAATCAGTTGGCTCTGAAGGAAAAAAATCCATTCCCCAATCATCATGAATACAAGTGTTGTTGTTGAGTGAATGAATGTTTTCGATTTTCGGCAGAGTCATAACGGAGGAGCTAGGAATAATAGCATTGCTAGTAGTGGGTAAAAAAGTGGAAGAAGAACAAGTATGATTCATCAAATCAGAAGTTGAAGAATTCAAACCAATACTATCATTATTGCGACTAAACATTAAAGGCAGCTGTTCATACAAAGGCATGTTGTTGTTAAAGCCAGTGTTTGAAGAAAGGGAAGTAGTAGTAGTATTGGAGGGGTTCGAACTAAGAAGTTCACGAAATAGAAGCATGTTCAAAGAATCATTGCTTTTCTGAGTCGAAGTAGCAACTGTAGTACCATTGACACCCCTAATGCCAGAACCATAAGAAGGCGTATAATTAGAGTGAAAAAACTGTCTATTCGACAAGTCCTTTAGAGCGGCCTGATAGGGAAAAGACTTAGCACAAGTATAGTTGAACGAATTAGGAATATTAAGAAACGTTAACCCATCATTAGTAGAAGTAGGTTGAGTAGAAGAAGGAGGAGGGTAAACAAAATTTGTTCGGGCTTTAACACCGCGCATGGCTCTAGCAGCACAATCGTAAGCACAAGCAGCTTCTTCTGCGGTATCAAAAGTGCCAAGCCACCTCCTTTCTTTAGACTGAGGGTCTCTTATCTCCGCTGCATACCGGCCCCAAGGACGCCGGCGAACGCCGCGGTACCTCACCGCCACGACAGATGAACCACCACCGTCTTTGAGTGATCTTTTGTTTGCGCCACATGATCTCTTCGTAGTACAAGTAGTGGTTTGAAGAGGGAGATCGGATTCTTGGTTAAGTCTCCTCATGGAATCTTCCATTTTTTCGTTTTATGATATGAGAACTATGCAAAAAAAACAAAACGAAAAAGGAGCCCTGTGATCAGCAGTTGAAATTAATTCACTGCAACTGTACGTAGGGAGAAGTTATAGGTTTTTCAGGAGTTGCAAAGGAGAATGTATGTAGTAGGGACTCTGAATTTGAGCTTGTATTTATAATGCCATGGCTGTTGCGGTTGCATCTATAAAGGAGAATTTACGCGTTGCCACGGGCATTTAATAGAAAATAAATTCTACAGCTAGTATAAAGGAACTCAAACACAACACTAGCGTAATAAATGTTTGTCTCATCAGTAAGAATTTACTGTGTTATAGAAATTTTGTTTTAATATTTAATTCAAGTTATCAAATCAATGCTAGTATGTACTCCTCCTCTCCAAATTAACAGTCACTTTTAGCTCAAAAACGATTGTCTCTAATTAATTGTCACTTTAGTAATTCATGATTAACTTGGTTAATTGTTTTCTACTATACCCTTGATATCAAAAGAAGAAATAGTTCTTTTTAATGTTGTTCAATTTTCAAAAAGCATTTAATAGAGGTAATTTGATAAACTATACCTTGTATTATTATTTTCTTAAATGCCATAAAAAGAGCTAAAGTGCCAGCTGGAAATTTATTTTGATGAAGAAAACATCATATAAAGTTTTAGAAAAAATACTTTAATGATTTTGAATTATGAATTATTTTGATAATTATATAAAAATGAAATTGTATCATGTTTAGTATGTCCAAATATTTAAAGTATGTCGTACAAAACTACAAAGGACGGCACAGCAATATTAAGAGGGTTCAATTAGACACTAGTGAAGTAAAAAAAAAATTAGATCTTAAGTTGTTTAAAAGTTAACTACAACTAAGTTTTATCGTGACAAAGGATGGATGATGTAGGAAAAATAGTATAAGCTAATTTGTTACAATCGATTAAACTACATTAATTTGAATATAAGATAGCCCTCGGTCAAACGCCTCCTAATTCTATTCCTTCCGTAACTCAGGTCCAACTTGAAAAAGTAAAATAACTAAAATGAGTTGCGGTATCTGCCGGAGAAATTATTAGATCACTAGATTTTCAACTTTACGTTGCACAAAATTGCGGATAATCTACGTTAATATGTATAAAGAGAGGTTGAATGGTTCCATTAGTGTTAAGCGTGGACAACAAATTTGGCTTGGGACGATTACAAGTGCCCAAAATTAGTGTATATATGTCACAATTTCAAGAAAATAATACTGTAAGCTGTGCATGGATAGCAGAAGTCGTTGCATGATATTCTATGATATGCGCATCATGCCAATCCTATACGATGCTCCTGTTTACTTCTCACTAATTAAAAGGATAAATGTTCAACTACCATTTTCAATGACTATATTAGCATCAAGGTAATATGTAACTTACAATCTAGTGAAAATAATAGCTTTGCACAGAAAGAGGGTCAAAGGTATCCGAAAGTTTTATAAAAGCATGCAGCATATTATATCCAATGTCAGTTAACAATGCAACATTGTCCATCGTAAAGTACCTAACAAATCTTAATAAGTTCGTTACTCCAATTAATTTCCACGCACACAATTTTTACTTTAACAAAAATAAAAAATAGGAGGAAACAACATTGTATGTATTTTGTATTAAAAAAGAATGGACACGAGTGATATTAAGTTGTGTAGAAATTCATACAACTCATAATTAGTAATAATGGTTCAACGACGTTCGAAGAAATTAGTTGGGAGAATGTGACAGCTAAAATGCAGTAAAAGCCTTTGAGCTATTTCCAAGACGAAGATAAAAGTGAAGAGGCAAAAAAGAAGATTTTCGAGATGTGTCGTTTTTACATTGCTTCAATTTGATTGATACTGATTTCTTACGAATTACAAATTCACTGGAATTTATGGATATTGTTGGCCTTTTTACGAAGCTAAGAAAATAGCCCTGATCTATAATATGGAATTCTTTTTAAACAAAAAAAAAAAGAAGCTAGATGCGTACTAATTAATCTATGAAACTTTACAGATTAATCTCCACATGCTGATGAAACAGTGGCATAAATTTTGAAAAAGAAACTTCTGAAAATTTAAAAAATGTGGTATAACCAAAAAGAAAAGTTAACTTATAAGTTATGACAGTAAAAATAAATTAAACTATCATGTTAACCTCATATGTAACAACAGCTAATTGTCCATGATAAATCTAATTTGCTAATTTAGAAAGAAAACAAAAGGCTTAACATGTACAATAAAGAAGGTTTTACACTAACAGCTCATTTACATGTAGTAGCGTGATTTATCTTATTTTTAATATTACAAATTTCACTTTTATGGAAAATTACTTTTAAATTTCTTCTAGGTACTCTAATAGGGTAAAATAATTTTGCACGGTCGACGTAATAAGTTAAACTCCTTATAGGATAAATGTAATTGATCTGTTATGAATAGTTAAAATATTTGGCAGTGAAAAATTTATTTATTCTCTGGTAGGTAGCTAGCATTTGGACATAGATTGGGCTGAAATTGGAACAAATAATTTTTGAAGTTGTGTTAAAAAAATAATTTTTAGACGTCGAAGTTATTTTAGGAAATGCATTTTGTTTGAAAAAGAATTGAAATTTTGTAAGCGAAAGAAAAAATTCCACCCAAAAATTATTCCAAACTAATTTTGGGAGCTTAATTTTTTTCAAAAAAAAACTGATTGTATTCCATGAATAAATAATATTTTTAAAATAATATTAAAAAAAAGTTTTAGGATCAAACGGGAGCTTAATATGATATGAATTCAATCCAAAAAAAGAATAAAGAAGAAGAAACGAGGTCAGCATCAAAATGTCTGAATCCAACATAAAAGCAAATAGTCGGGATTTGCGGGCAAGAAGATAGAAGATGACAGTCCCAAAATGCTAATTTTTCTACAAAGAAATAAAGAAGATTTGTCTGGGGAACTTGAAAAGCATTTTCACCATCCCAAACAATATCCTTTTTTCTTCCTCGCAAAGTGTGACAGATACTTTTAACTTTATAATCTTCTGAATGATTACACTGGCGGCGCTCAGAAATTGTTCCTCCTACTACTCCTATCTTCTTTTATTCTCATTCTAATTTTACGGGTTTATTATCCGGCAAAATTTATTTTCCTTTCTGTTCATTATTTCCCTCTCTTACAGATTATGTTCCCCGCTTTTGGTTTTAAGTTAGCGGTAATTGTTTTAGGGTTTGCAAACCGAAGAGTTTATATATGTTCACATGGCATTGTCTGAAAAACTAGGGTTTTATCTATAGGGTCTTTAGAAACTAGGCTGTGTTGGTGGTGGATGCAGACTAAAGTTGAAGTTAGAGAAAAATATGGAACTTGTCTACTAAACTAAACTTGTCTTCTACTGAAAAAAAGATCAAGAGCCATGTTGACTAGATCTCTAATTTGCTTATGCTTTTCTGTGTAGAATTCTGGATCAGTTTTTTTTTCTTTATTTCCCCAACTATTTTATTTTCGTTACAAAAAAGAAATAATTACCAGCAATGTCCATTTATAAGTAGCTTATTACAAAAATTGATCAACTAACAAAATATTACTAATATTAGCCAAATGTTACCAATATTAGCCAATTAGCTATTTGTAGCAAAAAAAAGTTAAATTTTTGCTTTCTTATGAATGAGTGTTGTTAGAATAGATTGGATACATCGTAGGGAGTTTGAATCGCAGTTTTGGGATGATTTAGTGGAGTTTTGAGGTAGTTTGGATTGAAAATTCGAACCAGAAGATGAACATGAAAAAAATGATATGTGTATCACACGTTGTATCATTTGTGTATCACATATGTATCAAATTTGTATCAAATATGAATCACATGTATATCCATGTATACCTCTGTGTGTGATACATGTGCGATACATGTTTGATACATGTGTCGCATAAGTATTTTTTGAACTCGATTTTAACTACGAATTTTGATACCAATCAGTCCAAATCACCTTCAATCTTCCTCAAATTTTGTATATTGACTCATCTATATATTTTCAATGAATTTCAACTATACCCATTGAAAAAAAGTCTTTTTTTGTTTAGATTTTTTGGAATCTTGTATATATTTTTTTTGTATTTCATCACCTTGTTTGCTACCCCATCCCTGAATTTCCTTTCCGTCTTGCATCTTATGTTGTTGATCACGCTTAAAAATATAGAATGAGATCTTTGCATGTGATTCTTGAAGAGAAAAAACCTATTTTTTTGAATTTTTAATTTTTATATGTGTTTGCCTAGTTTTGGTAAGTCTATGATTAATGGCTAAAGGTTGGTAAGTTAGAACTTATTTGGGACATTTACGTAAGATTCCCCCAAAACAAATACTGTTTTGTGTATTTTCTTCAGATTATTAAGAAGAATTTTTTTTTTTGGGGGGGGGGGGGGGGGGGGAGGGAGGTTTATGTATTCAAATTAACGAAAACTAGGAACAAGTTGCTTACAAAGTACATTATTTACTAGTCCTATAAATAAATTCAAAGTACAATTATTCTGTCCATAAGATAGAAATTTTATTAGAATATCCCCATTAAACCACACTATGGTAGCTTGCTCGTCAGATGCAAGTTGCTTATGAAAACAATGTATTGAATTATTGGTTTCAATTAAGAGCATTATGCTTTATAAATTTTAAAAGCTCCCCACGAAACCTCACTAGGCTAGCTTGCTCCTCACTATGCTTCTCATTTTCGCCAAAATTCACTGTGGCCATACTGAGATAAAATCATACTAGGTTAAAATAAATCGTATTATTCATATATGAAGTTCGAGCATAAACTGGTGTAGTAAATATGATGTGAGCAATCCTAATCTATCTTTTTTGTTAAAGAATTTTACTTCCAAACACTAACAATTTAAATGCATTTTGTCACTTAGATGATAATTAGAAGTAACCATCAAAATATAATAAGTCAAGGAGGATTGTTGTAAATTTACAGTTTAGTTGTCGGTGAGAATTTTTCGGGTAAGTTGGTTCGTTCTCGCCTTTTCTTTTCATCTACCTTTTCTCCTATTCCCTACGTGGTGAAGAAAGTATTAAAATAAAAAAACTCTAATATACATCATATTCAATTCCATAAACAACCCGAAATGGTTGTGGGGCTCACTCCCTTGCATGCCATAATAAATATCACACTTTCTAATATATTTTTTTAGTATGTCCAAAAATAATATTCCACTAATTATATATTTTTAGATTTTAAAAAAAAATATTTCTTAAATTTCTTATTAATAAGATGATTTATAATCACACAAATACATACTTATAAATTATTTTGAATGATAAATCTTTTTAAAAAAATTAAATTCCGTATCACAAGGGAATAGTAATCCAGAAGACATCTAAACTACGAAGAGGAAAAATGTCAACCCCACTACACATTCCCCCACCCCCGCGCTGTCCTACCCTCTCTGTTCGACAAGTATAAAGAATAATGAGGGCATTAAATAAAAGTTTATTACCAATAAATATGGCCTACAATAGAGAAGACAACTATATACATCGAATAGATACGATGGGGATTCTTTGATGACGAACTAGCTAATTTGTAGTAGCAGAAATTAAAGAAAGTGATGACGATATCTTCCCAGGGCTTTTTGATACACATAGTCTTGGATGAGGTCACCTATTTAAATACTATATGGTAGATATAAATAAAAGAGCATCGAGTATTTATTAAGTTAGGTCTCTTTTTGCTGCATGACACGTGATTAAAACTAGTACTTGCGACAAGAAATGACCAAAAATAATTTCTACTTGGAAGAGAGTAAATGACGGTGGAGGACGAAGGTGGCGGAGAGTGGTCACAAAGGCTGGATACGCCAATTTGTTTTCTAGAATGTTTTTATATTAGTATAAACATCTATTTATTTTGAATTTTTTGTTTTATCTCACATCAGATGCTGTTAGATATTTCTTTAGTTCGAATATTAGATAATTTCACCTTCAGAAATTTGTTAATTTTTAGTTTAAATTATGAATTCAGATATTTTTAATAATTTTAACATATATATCTAAATTGTATAAATAATACTCCTATTAGTTTTAGTTAACTCATTCACTGTATGCTCTATTTACCTTGACAATCAGCATATTGTAACCGAGGCGGAATCAATTTTTAAATTTTATGGGTTTTAAATTCTAAGACATCATTATTAGGTATCAACAAGTAGATTTTAAATTTAATTTTAATACATATTTAATAAATTTTTTCATAAATATAAAAGGGCAAAGGTCCAAATATGCCCTTGTACTATACGAAATTGAGTACATTTGCTCTTCGTTAATACTTTAACTCAAATATGTCATTACCGTCATATAGTTGGTCCATATATACCCTTAGAGTTACACAGTTGACCCATATATGCCCTTTTCGAAACGGAATTTACCCAAACTAATTAGTTATTTCACTAATTGTATTAAAATATATTACAAACACTTTAATTTTTCTTTTTATTAGTACTCTTTTTTCTTTACCTTTCTCTTTTCTTTCTTCTTTTTTCTTTTCTTCTCTTTTTCCCCCTTTTCTTTCTCCCTTATCCGTTTCCTCCATTGCTGATGTCTTCTCCATTTTCATCACTAATTTCACTTGACAAAACTCATAAATTCCAATTACTAAGAAATTTCTCCCATAAGGTAAATAAATGAAATTAAATTGTTCCAATTTCACTGGCCCTCTAAATAAACGAAATTAAATTATTCCAAAAATTATGGTTTAAACTTTAAAATAATAAAAACATCTCAGCCTTTAACAATACTCAAAAGACCAAAATATTTAAATTATATCCAGAAAGATAATTTAATGATTAAAAGCCTAGAGTTCCAAGTTGTAGTGTTATAAATTTGAGTTGTTAGTCTTTTTTCATCTTTTTCAGCTGGACATTGTCTATTGTTTTTTATTAACTATGTAAATTAGGGGTGTACATGACACGGGTTGGTTCGGTTTTTATTAAAACCAAAGCAAACCAATTATATCGGTTTGGATTGTTCGATTTTGTTGAATTTTTCGGGTTTTTTATTACATAAATATTATTTCAATCTTACTTTGTTAAATTTTTTAGAACTAAATATATGTTCTGTAAAAATTAAAAAATTGACAAACATATGATCTATAAAAATATTCTTATGGGAAAATTTTCTTAGAAATTGGAATTCATGAGTTTTGTCAAGTGAAATTAGTGAGAAAAATGGAGAAGACATCAGTAATGGAGGAAATCGGATAAGGGAGAAAGAAAAAGAAAAAAAAAGAGAAGAAAAGAAATAAGAAGAAAGAAAAGAGAAAAGTAAAGCAAAAAAGGACTAATAAAAAGGAAATAATGTTTGTAATACACTTTAATACAATTAACGAATGAGCTGATTAGTTTAGGTGGATTCCGTTTCGAAAAAGGCATATATGGGCAAATTGTGTAACTCTAAGGGCATATATGGACCAACTATGTGACGGTAAGGGCATATTTGAGCTAAAATATTAACGAATGACAAATGTGTTCAATTTCGTATAGTACAAGGACATATTTGAACCTTTTTCGAATATAAAATTTAGACTAAAAATATTTATTGAGACCGATTGAATCCACAAGTAACCTTCTAATTTCGCCCCCCTTGTAATACTATCTTCTTGTTTTTTATTGTGAGTTTAGGAACAACAATGTGCCCAAGTTCACACGTGCAAAATAATGATTTTTATGAAACAGAATTTACTTTTACGTAATAATTTATATCCACACAAAATATATATATTTTATTTTATATCATAGGTTCAAAAATTTCTCTTTTGTTTTTAATTTTGTGTCCAGTGGGTTCACAAAAATTGAAAAACAAAAAAGAGTAGTATATGTAACACCTAGATTTTAAACGACAAGAGTAGATACTGTCAGAGCATGTGTAGGAAGAAGTAGTATTAGCAGTAGTTCTCCGTAGTAATGTAAAGGTATCACGTAGTGGAGGCGGAGGGTGGCGGTGTACGTTAAGGGAGTGAAGGTTTACAGGCAGATCAGCTTTTGTTTTTATTTGTTTGTTTATCTTCTGGCCGGCCATATATTTACTGCTCGAAGTACTGCCATTTATTTACTGCTTGAAGTACTATTTGTATCGTATATTTAGGGAATGTCTGAGACCACTTGCAGGTCTTGTCTACTAGTCTTTTCACTGCCCATCCAACCATATAATAAAAAACAGTACTTCATTTATTGCATTTTATGCTACTCCTATATAGGAGTATTTCTCTAATCTTCTTAAGGAAATGGCATATTTTAGTATTTTGAGATAATTAATTAATTCTTCAATTTTAATTTTACTCATAATTACAAAATATTACTCCCTTCATCATTTCCAGAAAGATTAATGAACTTATTTGATTGGATATGAAATATAACAAAAAAATTAAAGACTTTTAAAATTTATGATCTAAAATAATTCATAGATATTTATTGATATAAATTATTTTACTAAGGGTAACATGAGTAGTTTAAAGATATATTGTTTCTAAATTTAGAAAAAAGACATCATTCTTTACACAGACAAAAAAAGAAATAGGTTCATTCTTCTTGTATCGGAGGAGGAAGTATAACGAAACATCCATGTTTAATACCACCAATCTCTATTTTAAAAGGCATTTATGGGGCGAGCCCCGGGGCGAGGCGAACCAAAAATGCCCCGGGGCGATGGTGTGGGACGAAAGTTTCAAGAGGCGTACGCCCCGTAATTTGGGGTGTACGCCCAGGCGTTCGAGGCACGTTCTTTTAGTAAGGAATAAGCCCCAAAAACTTTTTCAAATTAAAACAAAATTTGTTAAATTAGTCCTTCATATAATACTCAAATTCTCAAAAGTCAGTTTGGTAATTACTCAAAAGGTTTAAAAAGGAATTCAAAAGTATTAAATTTAAAAGTAAAGACCTTTTTTATTGATTTAAGCCCTAATTCATGATTTTTTCAATTTTTTATCTTGTCCGCTAGTCTGCTAATATCTCCCAAAAGTAACGAATATTTAATTCTTTTTATAAATACAAAGAGAACTACATTCTTCTTCATAGCAGCAAATTCGAAGTTCAAATTGCAGGTTAATCCTCCTTTTTGTTTCTCTATATAGAAAACTTTATTGTTTTAGATTCAAATTACTTGTACTTGTAAGTAACGTATAATAGTTTATTTTGATTAGTTTTTTGTGGGAATGGAGCATACATATATATAGTTTTCTTCAATTTTTATGCAATTTTATATGTTTATAAATATTTACTGTCATTATATTATTTTATAAAATATTAAAAATTAAGTACCTATGGGGCTTACGCCCCGTTGAGACATATGTAAAATGCATCGCCGTACGCCCACGCCTTTTAAAACACCGCCCCCAATTTAGAAGTCTTTCTTTCATTCTAATTAGAATAGATTTAAAAACATTTAACGGCATTAAGTGCATACACTAAATTTAGTTAGTTCAACTTTAAAATGAGTATCATCCATGTTAATCAGTCATAATTAAGGGATAAAACTTCATATGAAAAAAAGAATTGAAACATGTAATGTATTTATTAGTTAGTATTGAATGAGGAAGTTTTTGGAGGCTCCGTAGTATATTTTTATCAAATTTGTGTACTGCTTTCTTACCGTCCGTTATTGCGATAGATTGAGAAGTGAGTGCTACTCTAATTGCCTTTTAATTCGTAAAATTGGTGCAATTGGCCAATTCGCTTCCACGTTCCATGTACTAAGGTCACATAGATTTTTTTTCTTTTTTTAAACATGAAGTCACGTAGATAAAGTAGGATTTTGTTTACCCTCCAAATCGGATAACAATTAAATTTATAAGTGGTTTTAAAGATACGCAGATTAATTCGATACAAAGCGATAAATTAAGCCAAATTGAACAAACAAAGATAAAATAGGTTCAAACCACACGAGTAGGATAGTTCCAGTCTTACTGAAATATTTACCCTCGATCCGGGCTCACTATGGCTAGCACTGATGAACAAGAGAAAGAGCTAATAACAGAGAAAACAGTAAAATATTGCTTTGGAATGCGTGTTACAGTGTGTTTAATAAATTATCAGACCCCCTTTTATATAGTAAGAGAATCATACTGTAGATACAACTCTATAAAAGGTAAAACATCATCTGATTAACTGATTGCCGGTTTTTCATCGATACGTGCCGAGATCCCCGCCGTGATATTTAGCTGGTCACGGATATTACGGCCTTCCGTTGGTCGTGCTCGATTGCCTGACAATGTTCTTCGAAGTCGTTCAAGGCTAATATCGATTAGAACCGTGACCCCGATATTCTCGAGGGCAGGCGTCATGTCCCCGGATTCTGACTCGATGAGACTTTTGCCTCGATTTCGGTCCTCCATCATCATGTCTCGAGCTTGGCTTATTTTATCGAAGATCGGGGTGTATCATGACCCCGAATTTTACCCGTGTACACATTTAAAGGAACTAACAGCCCAAAAGGCACATATATATAATAAGATAAAAAAGAAGTTGAAACTGGATAAAACGGAAATAAGTTCCCGTCGAAATCAAAACTGGATAATAAGTCAGGATATTTCCTTACCGTCCGCTGGCGCGGCCCCATCTATCCGCCACAACAAACCGTCAGATTTAACAGTAAAAACTGTAACATCTAACGGTGTTTAATTAATTAACAGGTTTTGCATATAAAAATGTGAGTATGGCATATATATACCCTAGCTAGTAGAATTAGTATAGCTTTTGCACGGAGCGCTTATGGATGAAAATAAACTTTTTAATTAATCTAGTGATTTTCTGTCAAAGGGATTTTACTTTTTCTGATCTGATGTGAGGATCATTAAATGGAAATAAGATACGATGTTGGTTTTATTTACTACAGTATAAAAAATCTGGCAACGTTGTTGGAGGATCGTACATTAACAAATCCCGATCAATTCCTCTGTGACAGATGGAATCAAGATTCTTATACCCAAACTGGAGAAACCTACGTTCTGCTCCTCTTTCTTCTTGCACCTGCCTTTCCAGGCAATTCCATAAATCCTTTCAATTTTTCTTTCCCTATCCTTTTCCCTAGGATCACTTCCAAATTAATAGTATTTCTTTCTTTATGCTTTATGTTTTCCCTAGAGATATATATTCAATATGTTTCGCTTGTGCCATTATGTCTTTATTAATTTATTTTAAAAAGAATATATAATCTTATATTTATTCTTTTATAATTCGTCATGGTTTTTCTTTCCTTATTGAACTCTTAGCTAGTCAAACACCGCAATATAAGAAACAAACTCAACTCAGATTGCCTACGTATCCAAACGGTCGAGTTGAGCTGGAGACCGGCTTCTTGGCTTGCCTATGAGTTTGAGGTCCCTCATTGGCGATTTAACCTGGTTTGCTGCTTAGAGCTAGTTCCACGTTGTAGCGTTTGACATGGGGAAGAAAGATACATACATACCCACATATTGTGAAGCAGATATGTTAGGATATAATGTAAATATGTAAAATGATAATGCTTGGCTGCCGGCAAGCCTTTATTTGGGATCTCTTGGAGATGGGATGTGTGAATTTGAAGCCTCCTAGCTGTGGAGCATTGTTTGGGATTCCGGGGACTAGGTCTTTGAGTCTGAGACCTCTAAGTTATGGAGCAATGTTTGGGATTCCGGGGACTGGGTGTTTGAGTTTGAGACCTTCACGCTGTGGAGCGTTTGACTTTATACTTTGACTTTGGATTTTGACTTTAATCATTGATTTTATATCTCCGCGTGGTGGAAAGTTTGAATTTGAACTAACGAGACGTAAATGCGCCTGTAAGCTACGTAATGAAAACGTCAAAACATTTGAAGTAAAATAAGGATAGAAGAGAGCATGCCGAAGAGATACTCTTGACTGCAGAACCACTTTTCTAAGTTTGACCCTCCTCGTTGATGGGACTAAATTGTGGTCGCCGGTTGGGAGACGTATGGAATAATTTGAATAAACAACCTTCGATCGATAAATCGGCGGTGAAGTTTGCAACATTCTATTTGAAATCTCCGATTTGGTGGAGCGACGTGTTAGTTGTACAACCAATAGTTCCCTCGAGTAATGTGTTCCGATATGATGGGGCGGATTGTGCGACTGTGTAATGGGCTCTGATTGGCAGAGCTGACGGTGCAATCTGTGCAATAGGCTTCGATTGGCAGAGCTAGTAGGTGATTGTACACGGTGTTTCTGACTGTCGAAACTAATGGTGCAATATGTACAATAGGCTCTTATTGGCAGAGCTGGCAGATGATTCCCGTTATGTTAGAGGTTTTGGCTCTAGGGTACCTGTAGAAATTGAAAGTTAGTCTTTAACTCTGTGAGATCTAAATGAATATTGTAATTAAGTAGAAGAAAGTCGAAATCTATGAGGTTACAGTGAATCTGCCAATGATTTAGATTCTGACTTTGAGCTACATTTAACGCCATCTGATTGTTGTCAATCATGCACTCAAAGAAAAATTCTCAGTGAGGGAGGGGCATTGATTTGTGTTGACAGTAAACTTGGTTTTGCTCTTTAATTCATTCATGCTCCCTCTGACTGTGGTGAATTATGCCATGAGGCTTGGCGGGTGAATAAGTAGGACAAGCATTTTGTTAGAAAAAATAGTTTTTTTTGAAATATTATTGATAAATGTCATTGTTCCGGACTATGACACATTTAGGAACCCTTTAACTCCTTCATTCGAGTGTTGCCTAGATATCTCTGCCTCGCTGACGATGACTTTTTGAATGTACCCCTGACGACGAAGTCTTTTTGCTGATGCGGTCATTTCCTAACCTAAACAATACATTACAAAGGCTTTACTAGGGTGTTGACCAAACCTTTTCAGGTTGCCTATGTATCCACAAGGAATCGGGTCTGAACGTAGTTCGAGGATATAAATAAATAAAATATTGAAGTGACCAAGCCTGACTCAGGCTTCCTACGTATCCAAATGGAATCAGGTCAAAACGTAGCTCGATTAAAATAGGTGCAAAAATAAAGAAATGAAATTTTAAAATGATATGACGAGTCTGACTCAGATTGCCTAAGTATCTAAATGGAATCAGGTCAAAATATAGTTCGACTAAAATAAATGATAAAATCCGATGTGGATTTCCTACGTATTCCTACCAGAGAAAATCAAGTCATGGCGTAGTTCCGAATTCATGGAAATGATACTTGGATTTTCTATTACAAACGAGGGACCGGACCCTACGTGGGTTGCCTACGTATTCCACTGTGGGAAGTCAGGTCAAGCGTAGTTATGTTACACAAAACCTAACCTCATTGTCTTCAATCATAGTATCTCTTGATTGCATCTGAATTGATGGGCTTTGTGCTCACTCTGCCATCTATTTATGCTAAGATTAATGCTCCTCCTAACAGTACCCGATGGATCACATATGGACCCTGCCAATTTGGCACGAACTTTCCTTTAGCTTCCTCTTGATGTGGAAATATCTTCTTTAAGACCAGATGCCCTGGTATGAACTGCCAAGGTTTCACTTTCTTGTTGAACACCTTGGTCATCCTGTTTTGGTAAAGCTGACCATGACAAACTGCGCCCATCATCTTCTCATCAATGAGAACTAGTTGCTCCTGGCTAATATGTATCAATTATGCATTGTCTACCCTGGCTTCCTAGATAATCCTTAAAGAAGTTATCTCGGCCTCTGCGGGTATTACGACTTCAATATTGTATACCAACATGTATGGTATTTCCCTGGTAGACGTCCTCATTGTAGTGCGATAGCCAAGTAGTGCAAATGATAAAATCTCAGGCCATTTCATGTGGTTGTCTACTATCTTTCGCAAGATCCTCTTGATATTTTTGTTGGCAGCTTCAACAGCTCCATTCATTTATGGCATGTATGCTGTGGAATTGAGATGGAAAATTCTGAACTTCTCGTAAATTTCCCTCATGAGATCACTGTTGAGATGTATTGCATTGTTAGTTATAATTGACTCTGGGATCCCGAATCGGCTGACTATGTTGTTACGGCGAAATCTATCTCCGCCTTCTTTCTAATGACTTTATATGTAGAAGCTTCGACCCATTTGGTGAAATAATCAATGGTCACCAGGATGAAATAATGCCCATTTGATGCGGCCAGTTCTATGGGTCCGGTCACATTCATGCCCCAAACGGCTAACGACCAAGGATAACCCACCACATTTAGCTCATTTGGTGGAACCCTAATAAAATCCCCGTGAATCTGACACTGATGACATTTCTGCACATAGCGAATGCTATCCCCTTCCATGGTCATCCAAAAGTATCCCGCCCTTGGAATCTTCTTGGCTAAGATGAAATCGTTCATGTGAGGCCCACATATCCCTGCATGTATTCCTTTAACAATCTTTTCGCTTCTGCAACATCTACACAACTTAACATACCTAAGTTCGGGGTCCTCCTGTATAGGTCTTCCCGGTTAAGGAAAAAATGGGTTGTTAGCCTTCTTAGTGCCTGCTTCTTACCGTTAGTAGCATCCTACGGGTATTTTCTTGTCCCAAGAAACCTTTTGATGCCATGATACCAAGGCTTACTATCTGGTTCTTCATCTACGTGAAAGTAATATGCATGTTGGTCCAAGATCTCTACCTCAATAG
Source organism: Nicotiana otophora (assembly GCA_000715115.1). Taxonomy (NCBI): domain Eukaryota; kingdom Viridiplantae; phylum Streptophyta; class Magnoliopsida; order Solanales; family Solanaceae; genus Nicotiana; species Nicotiana otophora. The sequence continues at coordinate 26,166 of AWOL01S0012418.1, forward strand.
GGTCAATGTAATTCCTGTCCATGTGTTGAATCATTGATGACAATGTTGCAAGAGCATCAGCGAATTCATTCTGGATTCTGGGAACATGCTTGAACTCGATCTTGGTAAATTTCTTACACACAACTCTCACACAATGCAAGTATGGCAGAATCTTAATGTTCTTTATAGTCCATTATCCTTGGATTTGGTGGATCATCAAATCAGAATCTCCTATGACCAAAATTTCTTTGATGTTCATATCGATCGCCATCTTGATCCCAATGATGCATGCTTCGTATTCCGTCATATTATTTGTACATGAGGGCCTTATCTTGGTCGAAATTGGATAATGTTGTCCTGATTCACAGACTAAGACTACCCCTGATCTCTACTCCCTTGAAATTCGTAGATCCATCAAAGAACATCCTCCATCCTAGATAAATCTCCAAAATATCTTTTCCTGCGAATAGTACCTTTTTGTCTGGGAAATATGTGGTAAGTGGATTGTATTAATTGTCTACTGGGTTTTTTGGAAGGTGATCAGCCAGAGCTTGTCCCTTAATGGCCTTCTGCATCACGTACATAATGTCGAATTCACTGAGAAGGATCTGCCACTTTGCTAGCTTTCCAGTTGGCATTGGCTTGTGGAAGATGTACTTGAGCAGGTTGAGTCTGGATATCAGGTATGTGGTGTATGCTGATAGATAGTGCCTCAATAACTGGGAGATCCAACTTAAAGCACAACACGTTCATTCCAACAAGGTATATCTAGCTTCGTACGGCATGAGTTTCTTGCTCAGATAGTAAATGGCTTGCTCTTTTTTTCCTGTCTCGTCATGCTGCCCCAACACGCATCCGAATGCGTTATCCAGTACAAATAGTTATAGCAACAACGACTTTCCTAGTTCGACAGGAACTAGCACTGGCGGGCTAGAGAGTTACTCCTCAATTCTGTCAAAAGCCTTTTGGCATTCCTCCGTCCATTTCGTGGTGGCGTCTTTCTTTAGTAACTTGAAAATTGGTTTGCAGATCACTGTTTATTGGGCTATGAATCGAGTGATGTAGTTCAGTCTCCCGAGGAATCTCATTACGTCTTTCTTGCTTTTAGGAGGATGTAAGTCTTGAATAGCCTTGATCTTTGAGGGATCTAACTCTATCCCTTTCCTACTGACGATGAAAGCTAATAATTTCTCCAGCAGGAACTCCAAATGCGCACTTTGCAGGGTTCAACTTCAAATTGTACCTTTGCAACCATTCAAATAACTTCTGCAAGTCATTTAAATGATTCGCCCTCTTACTTGACTTGATGATGATGTCATCCACATATAATTTAATTTCCTTATGGATCGGGTCCTTTCTCTTAGTGAAGGGGATGAACGTCTCCAAGAATAGTTTTGACAACTGAGCCCAAGTGAGAGGATGTGAACCTACTAGTCTGCTTCGAACATACTCTTGCCACCACCTCTTAGCAGAGCCATGCTTTTGAAACACTGCAAAGTCAACTCCGTTGGACTCCACGATACCTATGTTGTGCAATACCTCATGGAAACGATCCAAGAAATCCTAGGGGTCCTCAGAAAGAGTTCCACCGAATCAAGTGGGAAACAACTTGGTGAATTTGTCCAACCTCTTTAGCCCATCGACTGATATCGTGGGTCCCTCCCTGAACTGTGTATCAATAACGAGCTGAGCTCCCCTAACTGGTAGCACTCTTGGGGTATGATATTCGTGAACCATCTGCTCTGGAGTGTGAGTAGCGGGGGTCTGGGCTCCTTCCCTAGCCTGAGAGATGAATGGTGCCATAGGAAACACACCGGCCTGGGCCACACTCTCCATAAGGCCAACCAGGCGGACTAGGGCGTCCTGAAGTACTGGGGTAGTAATGAACCACTCTAGGACCTGAGCTGGTCCTATTGGCATGGTCAGAATAGGAATCTCCTCCTCCTGCTCAATCTGAGGCTCGACAACAGGTGTTGTTGTGCGTGCTCTAGGCTGAGCTCCACCTCTATCTCTTGCCCTACCTCGCCCCCAGCCTCTACATCTGGAAGTGGCTGCAACATGGGGCTCCGACTCCTGATCAGCTACTGATTTTGTACGTGTCCTCACCATCTGTGAGAGAAATAGAATGATTCAAACTCAATGATAGAATAAAGTCACACGATAGAGAGAGAAAGAAAGAAGGTGAAATTTCCTAAAGCCTTATAGCCTCTAGAAAATAAGTATAGACGTCTCTGTATCGATCCTCAAGACTCTACTAAGCTTGCTCATGACTCGTGAGATCTAGGCAACCTACTGCTCTTATACCAACTTGTCATAATCTAAAATTCCAACTAATAAGGGTAGTGATGGTACCTAATATCGCTCGCTAGGCAAGCCAATATAACAAATAATACGAAACGAAAAGCAATAAATATCTGACAGTTGAACAAATAACATAACGTAAAAATAACTATACGATAACATAATAAGTTCAAAAACCAATAACTGACATAAACCACCCCAAGATTTGGTGTCACAAATACATACACTTCTAAATCCAACCAAATACAAGGTTATAAAAGAAATACAATACTATCCAAAACAAAATGGAAATAATATAACAAAAATAGGAAAGTAACTTTAAGGCATGCGAATGGGATGCAGCTCTACCTCGAATCACTGTCTGGTATTTGCTAATTACCTCTTGGGGCTCCGCTGGTACCAATGTCCATATCTGCACAAGAAGTGCAGAAATATAGTATAAGTACAATCGACCCAATGTACTCAGTAAGTGTCGAGCCTAACCCTGACAAGGTAGTGACGAGGCTAAGATAATACACCTACTAAAAACATGTGCAGTTATATACATAAAGCAACAAAATAACAAATAAAGCATCAAAAGTGACAACAGGGTGGGGACATGTAGAAAGGGCAACAAGCGAAACATTTAGTAAGAATCACCAATAAACCTCTTTCAAAATAAGCACTGAAACCATCAAGTCAAGTCGGCATTTCAAATTTTAAATCCAAGCAATAAAGTTAACAGGCTGCACGGCATCACCCTTCATGCTTTTACTCTCATCCTCACCATATATCATAAATGCAAGTGCACGGCATCACCTTTCGCGCTTTTACCCTCATTCTCACCATGTAGTATAAATAAGCATGTGCACGACATCACCCTTCATGCTTTAGCCTGACGTTCACTCAAGCAAAGTTATCAATATACAAACAAGGCACGACAACACCCTTCGTGCTTTTCACTCTTTCTCAGCAAGTAATCACAATAACACAATACCAAGCAAGGTGAGAAGTAAATTCATCTTCAACAAAAGTATTGAACTCCACCCGTCATATGAGAATCTTTCCACAATTAGAGCCAATGACCAATCAACAATTTCCACATTTTCAGCACCCAATATCACATCAATCTTTATATAAGAAGTAACTTGAAAGTGCGTAATCAAAGAATTCACAATATATCTACGGCATGGAAAACACAATAAGCAAATTAACATGGTACAAGTAAGGAAAGTTCCATCCGTATTTTTATCCCATGGCCCGCGCATATACAATCGTCACCTTGCATATACGCTACCCCCAACACATAATTCGCATAGCAACTAGACTCAATTCTACCTTATTTCCCTCAAATTAAGGTTAATCAAGATACTTACCTCATTCCACAACAAAATCAATAATCAACCATGGCTTTTCCTTTCGAACAAGTCTCCAAACCAACAGAATCTAGCCAATTATCGTTCAAACAATTCAAAACAAGCTTTAGAAATAATCCAGGAATGAAAAAGGTTCAATTTTGATCCTATGTGAAAAATTCAACCCCGGGCCCGCTTGGTCGAAATTCGAGATTCGGACCAAATCACGGTTACCCATTCACCCCCGAGTCCGGTTATGTGTTTGTTTTGTAACGTGACCTCAATTTGAGGTATAAATCTCAATTTTATAAAATCCCTATGTTCTAACCCAGAACCCCTAATTTCTACCTTGAAATTCATAGATTTGACGTTAAAATTTATGGAAAAGTAATTGAAATTGTTTGAAAACTAGTTAAAGTTTCTCACCAATGAATTTGGGAAGAACATCCTCTTCACAAATTGCTTCTGGTGAGTTTGGGTTGAAAAATGGTGTAAAATGAGTTAAGTCCCGTTTTCCCCAACTTTTACCCAACTGCAGACGTCGGAATTGCAAATTCTTGTTCACAGTTGCAATGTAAGCAATTGCGAGCAACTGATCGCAAAAACGAGTAGTGCAATAGACCCACAATGTCGCGACTGCGACTTTTCTTTGCAATTGCGAAGAGCCCCTCCATCATAAATGCGAACAGAGCTTCGCATTTTCGAAGTTGCCTGCCCCTGCTCCATTTTGCAAATGCGACTGTTGGGTCTCAAATTCCACCACCGGCCTATTCGCAAATGCGACCATTTCTTCGCATTTACGACGTCTTCAGTCCCTGCCCAAAATTCGCATTTGCGAGCCTAACATTGCAAATGTGAGTCTTGCAATTGCGATTAGGTCTTCGCAAATGCGAGACCTGCAACCTGAACATACCAGCTGCTATTTCAGCGGTCCAAAACGTCCCATAACGCATCTGAAGCTCACCCGAGGCCCTCAGGCTCTAATCTGAATATGTACACAGGTATAATAACATCCCATGAACTCGCTCGCTAACTCAAATCATCAAAATAATACTTTTTCCGTTCCAATTTATGTGAACCTGTTTGACTGGGCATGAAGTTTAAGTAAAATAAAGACTTTTGGAATTTGTGCTCCTAAACAATTCAAAAAGGGGTCCAGAGTATTTATGTGGTTATAAAAGTTTCTTATTAAGCGTAGAATTGGAAGTTTAAGTTAAATTGTTTCCAAATTTAGAAAGGGGTCATTCTTTTTGGAACGGACCAAAAAGGAAACAGGTTCACATAAACTGAAGGAGTATCAATTATCAAGAAGCGATCATCAAAACTCAAAATTTCAAATTTTAAACTCATTTTTCCAACTTGTCACATAATGCGCCGAAACGCTCTTGGGTCACCCTGGACCCCAGCCAAACATATGTACAAGTCCAAAAACGTCATATGAACCTACGAGTATTGTCAAAATACCGATCCGAGGTCGTTTACCAAAAACGTTGACCATGGTCAACTCTAACCTTATTTATAGTCAAAAATCATATTTACTTTAAAATTTACATAAAAGCGTTACGAAAAATGAAACGGAGTATGCACACAAGTCATATAACATCAAATAAAGCTTTGGGATGTCTCGAAATACAAAAATAAGGGTTAGTACTCAAAACGACCTATCAGATCGTCATAGTACGGGTGCGTGGCATAAGCCTCTCACCAAGTACATATCAAGTGCCTATACTCAAAGGATTATACCTGACTCCGAAGGTGCGGATCCTAGCCTAAGCACCGATCAAATCAAATGTCAACGATCAATATCACTCAACCCAATATGGGGCCTGACGCAGCGTCCCCTCGCAATCAAAATCAATTCTCAACAATTAATGTCACATCGTCCAATATGGGGCCTTGACGCAAATATCACCTCATAATCAATGTCAACACAGCTTGTCACGACCCGAAATCTCAACTGTGGGGCCTTGATGATACCTAACATCCACTTGCTAGGCAAGCCAATGTTAGCTAATTACTTAACCAAATTTTTAATATTTTGTAACAGAGTAATGATAATTAATAATTGCTAAACTCGAAAATGAACGAAATATTTATATAAATAATGCGGTACTAAACTACTTCCAAAAATCCGGAGTCACAAGTACATGAGCAACTAGAACACTACAAATATGGTCGGAAATAAAGTACAACTGTTTGAAACTAGATAAACAATAAAACCTGATAGAAGGAGACTTCAGGGACTGCGAACGTCGAGCAGCTCTACCTCATATCTCCTATAGCAGTCAAATCCGAGCAGTCTCCACTACGCGCCACTAGGACCAACACCGAAATTTGTACAAGAAGTGCAGAAGTGTAGCATGAGTACAACCGATCCTATGTACTCTGTAAGTGTCGAGCCTAACCTCGACGAAGTAGTAACGAGGCTATAGCAATAAACTCACTATAAACCTGTACGAATAATAATAACATAATACCGAAATAGAAATAAAGCAGTAAACTCATACAAAGGGGCCCGAAGGTCAACTACCAGAGTAACCCAAAATAACATGATCTAAAATCTCATATCACAGTACCGAGATAAAACTCTACAACTACAACATCTACAACACATCATACTCTATTGCGCCGTGCAACCTAATCATAAACATTATCATACTACCTGCTGCGGCGTACAACCCGATCCCAACATTTATCACAATATATTTTGCGACGTGCAACCCGATCCCAATATCATATCATATCATATTATTATCCATTGCGGCGAGCAACCCGATCCTAATATCAATTCATTTCAATACTGTTGCGGTGCGCAACCCATTTCCAATATCAACTCTATAACATAAACAACGCAATACAACTAATTATGAAATCTCAACACAAAAGGAAAATGAAAACAAACGGAGGATAAAAATACCTCGTAATCCCAAATCTCGACGATTCAATAATCAAGAATAGCTAAATGACTCACGTAATCAGAATAACCTAATAAAGTGCATCAAGTAATATAAGGACAATAAAAGCAAGTAAAAACATGAGACAATGAAAATATACAATTAATGCAAGTAGGAGCATGTAGCAGGTAAGCAGCTATTGAGTGAGAAAGGAACAAATTGAAATAGGTAATAGCTAAATAATAGATAACAAGGCAATGAATACAAGAAAGAACATGTAGAAATCTAAGCATGTAACAAAAGATAACAATAACAACCCAGTATAATCCCACTAGTGGGGTCTGGGGAGGGTAGTGTGTACGCAGACCTTACCCCTACCCTGGGGTAGAGAGGCTGTTTCCAAAATGACCCTCGGCATCCTTCCCTCCAAGAACTCCCCACCTTGCTCTTGGGGTGACTCGAACTCACAACCTCTTGGTTGGAAGTGGAGGGTGCTTACCATCTGAGCAACCCACCATGTAACAAAAGATAACAATAACAACCCAGTATAATCCCACTAGTGGGGTCTGGGGAGGGTAGTGTGTACGCAGACCTTACCCCTACCCTGGGGTAGAGAGGCTGTTTCCAAAATGACCCTCGGCATCCTTCCCTCCAAGAACTCCCCACCTTGCTCTTGGGGTGACTCGAACTCACAACCTCTTGGTTGGAAGTGGAGGGTGCTTACCATCTGAGCAACCCACCATGTAACAAAAGATAACAATAACAACCCAGTATAATCCCACTAGTGGGGTCTGGGGAGGGTAGTGTGTACGCAGACCTTACCCCTACCCTGGGGTAGAGAGGCTGTTTCCAAAATGACCCTCGGCATCCTTCCCTCCAAGAACTCCCCACCTTGCTCTTGGGGTGACTCGAACTCACAACCTCTTGGTTGGAAGTGGAGGGTGCTTACCATCTGAGCAACCCACCATGTAACAAAAGATAACATAGAATAAATGAAGACATAGAAGTAAATCGCCCAACATGCGAATAAATGAAGACATGAAAGTAAATAGCCCAACCCGCATGCTTTAACCCATAACAACGCATATACACTCGTCACCTTGCATAAATGTCATTCCCACACATATTGCACGTAACAAATAGACCAACAAGTCCTAATTCCCTCAAATCAAAGTTAAACATGACATTTACCTCTTCGTGCAACTCAACAATCAGCCACGACTTTTTCTTTCTAACAAGCCTCCAAACCAACAAATATATCCAAATATCGTTCAAACAATTCAAAATAAGCTTTAGAAACTACCCATGAATGAAAAGGGTTCAATCTTTGATGAAATTGAAAAACTCAACAAAAGTCAATCCCGGGCTCGCTTGGTGATTCAGACCAAAATCCGACCTCAATTTGGGGTCTAAATCTCAATTTTATAAAATTCCTAAATTCTACCCAATACCCAAAACCCCAAACTTCTACCATGAAATTCCTAGATTTGATGTTTAGAATGCATGAAAAGTAATGGGGATTGATTAAAAACTAGTTAAATTTTATTACCAATGAATTTGGAAAGAAAGAGTTGGTCAAAAATCGCCTTTAGAGTATTTGGGGTTGAGAAATACTGTAAAATTAGCTAAGTCCCGATTTTCCCCTCTTTTACCCCGTTGCAAGTACCAATCACAAATGCGATCAGTGCATCAGTCCTAGCATTGTCGCAAATGTGATATTTTATTCGCAAATGCGAACTGCCCCCATCGTAATTGTGCACCAACACATTGTAAATGCGAAGCTCACTCCTAGGACACAATGTCGCAAATGCGACTCTGAGATCGCAAATGCGACTCTGAGATCGCAAATGCGATCTCAGCTAGGTTCGAAAATGCGATCTCAGCTAGGTTCGCAAATGCAAACTATTCTTCGCAAAAGCGAAGTTCTAAACCTCTACCCTTGTTCCTAAATGCGACCATGTGACCGCAAAAGTGAGGCTCGCAAATGCGAGTCAAACCTTGCAATTGAGAGATCTGCAACAGACACCAATAACTGGAATTGCACCAGCAGTTGTATAATCATCCAAACTCAGGGGCTCTAATCCAAACATGCACACAAGTGTGATAACATCCTACAAACTTGCTCGCTACCTCAAATCATCAAAATAACATCAAATAACAAGAATCAATCATCAAAACTCAAAATTTTTAACTTGAAACTTATTTTCACACTTTTTCCTATAACGCACCGAAATGCGCTCGGGTCACCCCGGACCCCAAGCAAAAGTGCGTATAAGTCCAACGGTATCATACGAACCTACCGGAATCGTCAAAATACCAATTAGAGGTAATTTACCAAGAATGTTGACTGTGGTCAACTCAAGTCCCATTTTAAGCGTAAAATCAATTTTTCTTCAAATATTTGCGTAACAACTTTTAGAAAAATGACACGGACCACGTACGCAAATCCAAAATCATCAAATGAAGCTAATAAAGGTCTCAGAATATGTAAATAAAGACTAGTACTCAAAATAACCTATTAGGTCTTCACATTCTCCACCTCTAAAAGAAACGTTCATCCTCGAACGGACATAGAAACGTACCTGGACTGGTAAAACCGTAGGGGTAACTACTCCATATATTGGACTCGGACTCCCAGCCTCCTCAATCGCATGACCCCTTCATTGCACTTTCACAGAAGGAAAACTCTTGGATCTCAACTTACGAACCTGCTGGTCTAGAATAGCCACCGACTCTTCCTCATAGGTCAGATTTTCATCAAGATGCACCGTGCTGATGTCCAAAACATGTAAGTTGTCCTCATGGTACTTTCAAAGCATGGAAATGTGAAATACCGGATGTACCCCTACTAGGCTATAAGCAATGCAAGCCTATAAGCAACCTCCCTAACTCTCTCCAAGATCTCTAACGGAGCAATAAACCTCAGGCTCAACTTGCCCTTCTTCCCAAACCGCATCACGCCCTTCATAGGAGACACTCGGAGAAGAACCTTCTCACACTGCACGACTCTCCAAAAATACGATGTGAACTACGTGTCTCGGTCAGAAATGATGGAAATGGGCACGCCCTGGAGGCGAATAATCTCCTGAATATAAATCTGAGCCAACCACTTTGAAGAATAGGAAGTTACCATTAGAATGAAGTGTGCGTACTTAGTCAATCGGTTCACAATAACCTAGACTGCGTCATACTTTCTCAAGGTCCGTGGTAAGCCTACCACAAAATCCATAGTGATGCGCTCGCACTTCTACTACAGTATCTCCAATATTTGAGTCAATCCACTCAGTTTCTGATGTTCATACTTCACCTGTTGACAATTCAAACACCGAGATACATAAGCAACGCTGTCTTTCTTCATCCTTCGCCACTAATAGTGTTATTTCAAGTCACGGTACATCTTCATGACACTTGGGTGAATCGAATAGCATGAACTGTGGGCCTCCTCAAGGATCAACTCTCTCAACCCATAAACATTTGGAACATAAATAAGGCCTTGAAGATGCATAACACCATCATCTCCAATCACAACCTCCATAGCACCACCCCGTTGTACCCTGTCCTTCAACACCAACAAGTGAGGATCCTCAAACTAGCGAGCCTTGATACGCTCCAACAACGAAGACTGTGCCACAACACAAGCTAGAACCTGACTAGGCTCCGAAACAACCAATCTCACAAAATGATTGGCCAAGGCCTGAACACCCATAGCTACTGGCCTCTCAACTACTAGTAAATATGCCAAACTGCCCATGCTCTCAGCCTTCCTACTCAATGCATCGGCCACTACATTGGCCTTCCCCGAATGATATAATATGGTTATATCATAGTCTTTCAATAATTCTAACCATCTCCACTACTGCAAATTAATCTCTTTCTACTTGAACATGTGCTGGAGATTCCGATGGTCGGTATAGACCTCACATGGAACGCCATATAGATAATGCTTCCAAATCATTAGCATATGAACAAGTGATGCCAACTCTAAATCATACACAGGGTAATTTTTCTCATGAACCTTCAACTACCGAGACGCGTAGGCAAGCACCCTGCCATCCTGCATCAATACTGCACCAAGCCCAATACGCGATGCATCACAATACATGATGTAAGACCCCAAACCTGTAGGCAAAACCAATACTGGAGCTGTAGTCAATGCAGTCTTAAGCTTCTGAAAGCCTAACTCACATTCGTCTGACCGTCCGATAAGAGCACCCTTCTAGGTCAACTTGGTCATTAGGGCTGAGATAGAGGAAAACCTCTTCACAAACCTTCGATAATAACCCTCCAAACCCAAGAAGCTCTGAATCTATGTAGCTGAAGCATGTATAGGCCAACTCTAAAATACCTCAATCTTCTTAGGATCCACTTTAATACCCTCAGAAGATACAACATGGCCTAAAAAGGAAATCGAGTCCAACTAGAATGCACACATTGAAAACTTGGCATATAACTGACAATCCCTCAGAGTTTGAAGTACGATCCGTATATGCTGCTCAAGCTCCTCTCGACTGCGGGGGTTAACCAAAATATCATCAATGAAGACGATCACAAAAGAATCTAGATAGGGCTTGAACACCTGGTTCATCAAATCCATAAAGGTTGCTAGGGCATTAGTCAAGCCAAATAACATCACTAAGAACTCATAGTGACCATGCTGAGTTGGAAAAGCTGTCGTAGGGACATCCGATGCCCTAATCTTCAACTGATGGTAGCTAGATCTCAAGTCAACATTGGAAAACAACTTGGCACCCCGAAGCTATTCAAATAAGCCATCAATCCTCGGCAACAGATACTTGTTCTTGATAGTGACTTTGTTCAACTGCCAATAGTCTATACACATCCTCATCGTCTCATTATTTTTCTTTACAAACATCCCCCGTGTACCCCAAGGCGAGACACTCGGTCTAACGAATCCATTATCAAAACAATCCTGCAACTGCTCGTTCAATTCCTTCAATTTAAGTGGGGCCATACGGTAGGGTGGGGTAGAAATGGGCTAAGTGACGGAACCAAGTCAATGCAGAAGTCAATATCTCTGTCAGGTGGCATCCCTAGGAAATATATAGCAAACACTTTTGTGAACTCGGGCACAACTAGTATTGAATCCAGGAAAGGAACCTCCGCACTAAGATCACATATATAAGCCAAATATGCCAGACACCCTTTCTTGACCATACGCCAAACCTTTACATATGAAATGACCCTACTGGTAGAATGGCCAGGAGCCTCTCCACTCCAATCAACGAAACCCCTGCATGGCTAATGTCGCAGTCTTTGTGTGATAGTAAACAATAGCGTGATAAGGTGACAACCAATCCATGTATAAGATGACGTCAAAATCCACCATATCAAAAAGTAGAAGGTCTATCCTAGTCTCATAGCTCCCGATAGTGACCAAACAAGAACGATATACCCGGTATACCATAATAGAATCTCCGACAAGCGTAGACACATAAATAGGCACACTCAAAGAATCACGAGACATATCCAAATATGAAACAAAATAGGATTCCACATATATATTAGTGGAACATAGATCAATTAGAACTGATGCATCTCTATGGAAAACTTGAATAATACCTGTGATGACCGCATCCAACGACTCTGCCTCAGGTCTAGCTGGGAATGCATAAAAACGGGGCTGAGCCCCACCACTCCAGCCTCCGCCTCTCGGACAGCCTCTAACTAGCTGGCCTCCATCTCTAACAGCCTAACCACCTCCTCTAGCTGCCGGACCCCCACCTCTAGCCGGCTGAGCGGGCGGTGGAGAAACTAGTGCCATAATCATCACACGATTGCACTGTTGTGGTATACAACTTCTCAATCTAGGACAACTCCTCCTGATATGACATGTGTTGTCGCACTCAAAGAAACCCCAAGGCCGGCCTAACTGCTGAGTCTAAGACGATCCCTGATGACTCGAATGACCACCATAGTAACTCTGTAGTGGTGGTGCGCTAATAGGAGATGAAGGTGTGATGAATACTGGCTGCTTAAGACAAAACCCATGAGAACCACGACTTCCCGAAGTACTGTGTTCTACCTAAAGCGCTGACTGAATCGACCTGTGAGGATGGACTCTACCAAATGAACCCCTGCATCTAGATGAGGCACCGCTGAAACCACCAAAATAACGAGGCCTCTTCTCAGATGCCACCTCTCTACCTTGACTATGAACCCTCTCGATCCATCTAGCAATATTTATAGCCCGAGTAAAGGAAATATCATCCCAGTCTATCTGTCCATCTGTAGCCTGATACCTAAAGTAAGTCCATCTAGAAATCTCCTCACCCTCTCCCTCTCAATATGGATCAAGATAACTGCATGGCGAGATAGGTCCACAAATCTGGTCTTGTACTGGGCAGGCATGATACCCTACTGTAGATGCTCAAACTGGCTATAGTAGTCCTCTCTCAGAGTAGAGAAAATGAACTTCTCCAGGAATAGTTGTGAGAACATATCCCAAGTGAGTGGAGGTGAACCTGCTGATCTACCTCGAACATAGTCCTGCCACCATCTCTTGGCAAAATGAGTCATCTGAAACACTACGAAGTCGACTCCATTGGACTCCACAATACTCATGTTGCATAATACCTCATAGCAACGGTTCAAGTAATATAGTGGGTCCTCAGAAGATGTACCACCAAAATTAATAGGGAAGAGTTTGGTGAACTTGTCCAACCTCTCCAATCCCTCTGACGAAATAGCGGGCCTCTCCCCCTACTATGTAGCAATAACGGGCTGAGCTACTCCAACTACTGGAACCACCAGAGTCTGATATATGGGAGCCATCTACTCTGGAGTGTGAGTAGCTAGAGTCTAGGTTCCTCCCCCGGCATGAGAGATGGCTGGTGCTACAGGAAATACACCGGCCTAGGCCACACTATACATAATGCCTACTAAGCGGACTGGGGTGTCCTGAAATACAAGAGTGGCAATGAACCCCTCCGGGACCTGAGCTAGTCTAACTGGTGCAGTTTGAACAGGAATCCCCTCCTCCTGCTCGATCTGAGGCTCTACAATAGGTTCTGCTATGCGTGCTCTAGGCTGAGTTCTACCTTTGCCTCGGCCTCTATCTCAGCCCCGGCCCCTACCCCTGGTAGTGGCTGCAACATGGGGCTCCGTCTCCTGCCCGACTATGGATATTGTGTGTGTCCTCACCATCTACGAGAGAACAAGAATATAATGGTTCAAACTTCAGTGATAGAATAAAGTCGCATGATAAAGAAAGAAAGAACTCAAATTTCCTAAAGCTGTATAACCTCTAAAAGATATGTACAGACATCTCTGTACCGGTCCTCTAGACTCTACTAAGCCTGCTCATGACTCGTGAGACCTAGGCAACCTAATGCTCTGATACCAACTTGTCATGACCCGAAATCTCAACCGCGGGGCCGTGATGGCGCCTAACATCCACTTGCTAGGCAAGCCAACGTTAGCTAATTACTTAACCAATTTTTAACAATTTGTAATAGAGTAATGATAATTAACAGTTACTAAACTCATAAATGACAAAATATTTATATAAATAACATGGTACTAAACTACTCCCAAAAATCTGGAGTAACAAGTACAATAGCAACTAGAACACTACAAACATGGTCTGAAATAAAGTACAACTGTCTGAAACTAGATAAACAGTAAAACATGATAGAAGTGGACTTCAGGGACTGCAAACGTCAAGCAGCTCTACCTCAAGTCTCCTATAGCAGTCGAATCCGAGTAGTCTCCGCTACGTCGCTAGGACCAACACCGGCATCTGCACAAAAAGTGCAAAGGTGTAGCATGAGTACAATCGGCCTCATGTACTCTGTAAGTGTTGAGCCTAACCTCGATGAAGTAGTGATGAGGCTATAGCATGACACTATCTATAAACCGGTACGAATAATAATAATAATAGAATACCAAAATAGAAATAAAGCAGTAAACTCATAAAAACGAACTCGAAGGTCAACTACTAGAGAGCCCTAGAATAACATGATCTCAAATCTCATATCACAGTACCGAGATAAAACTCTACAACTACAAAATCTATAACACATCATACTCTATTGCGGAGCATAACGTGATCCCAACAATTATCACAATACCTATTGTGGCGTGCCACCAGATCCCAACATTTATCACAATATCTGTTGCGGTGTGCAACCCGATCCTAATATCATATCATATCATTATCCATTGCGGCGTGCAACCCGATCCTAATACCAATTCATTTCAATACTGTTGCGGCATACAACCCATTTCCAATATCAACTAATTAACATAAATAAATCAACACAACTAATTACGAAATCTCAACACAAAAGGCAAAAGAAATATGCGGAACATTAAGGAACTACCAATACAAACAGAGGATAACCAATACCTTATGACGTCAAATCTCGATGATTTACTAATACAAGAATAGCTAAATGACTCACATAATCAGAATAACAAAATAAAGTGCATCAAGTAATATAAGGACAATAAAATCAAGTAAAAACATGAGACAGTGGAACTATACAATTAATGCAAGTAGGAACATGTAGCAGGTAAGTAGATATTGAGTGAGAAATGAACAAATCAAAACAGGTAATAGCTAAATGACAGATAATAAGTAAGGCAATGAATAACAAGTAAGAACACTTAGTAATCAAATCTTGTAACAAGAAATAACATGGAATAAAGAAGACATGAAAGTAAATAGCCCAACCCGCATGCTTTAGCCCATAACAACCCATATACACTTGTAAATTGCATATACGTCATTCGACACGTAATTTACATAAAAAATAGACCAACAAGCCCTAATTCCTTCAAATCAAAGTTATACACGACACTTAGCTCTATGCGCAACCTACTCAACAATCAACTACGACTTTTCCTTCCGAACAAGCCTCCAAACCAACCGAATCTAGCCAAATATTGCTCAAAAAATTCAAAATAAGATTTAGAAACTACCCACGAATGAAAAAGGTCGAATCCTTGGCAGCTGAGGATTTTTGTGCTTAGTGAACGTAAGGCAATTTCCACGTTTGCGAAGAAGGGCAACTGGGCAAACTATTAAATTTAAAAAATGAAGGTTAGAGTATTATTTCATATTTTGAATTGGGGAGCTCGGCGATGGGCAATATTTGTGAGGGATTTCACAGCTATGTTTGATCACTTTTGTCTAATAATATTGAATACACATTGATTTCTACACCTAGATTATGTGTTTTTAAGGTGAAATTTGGGGGATTTTGGACTAGAGACTGGAGAGTAAGATTTGGGGATTTGAGGGTCGATTTGTGGTCACAATTGGAAAATATTGGTATGGTTGGACTCGTTATTGAATGGGTGTTCAAATTTTGTGAATGTTGTCGGGTTCCGAGGCATGAGCCTAGTGTTGACGTTTTGGATTGACCTTTTGAATTAGGTTAACAAACTTAGCTTTATCGTATGGAATCGATTCCTATAGCTTGTATTTATTATATTAAGTTGTTTATGACTAGATTCGAGTCATTCGAAGGCCAATTCATGATGCAAGGGTTTGTTGGAGCATTGAGTTGCGTACCTTAAGGTAAGTAACACTTCTAAACTTGGTATTGAGGGTATGCATCCCTCGAATACATGTTATATGGTTGGTGTTGGATGGACGTACATGCTAGGTGACAAGCGTGTGAGCGTGCACTGTGGTAATTATGACTCGGTTTATTCTGCGGTACAGTGTAGTTATCTAGTCTTGTTTCTATATGTGTAATTCCTACGTGTTAGAGTAATTGAGCTGTGATCCATGTTAGAAATCATGTTTAGGCTATGCGCTTATTTTGTTGGGACCCACTGAGGTCATTTCTGTTGTTGAGTTATTTGCTTAAGTTGAAATTACGTACTCAGTATATTTATTCATTTGTATATCATATCTCAGTCTCTCTTATCATTTACTGTTACATCATGTTATCATTGTTCGGGCTGAGTGGTATGAGATTTGTGAGTTCGTGAGACTAGAGAGATTGATGACCGAGTTGGGGGCGGATTGTGAGCTATGTTTATGGGATCGGGTTGCACGCTATAGCAGGCCTTATTGGCTTATTTATGGGATCGGTCTGCATGCCGCAACATGCCTTTTCAGCTTATTTAATATTATGGGATCGGACTGCACGTCGCAGTAGGCCATGTTGGCTTTATATTAGCGCTTGGGCAAGATCCTCCCCTCCGATGTCTGACATACCAGCAGTGAGCATAGGTACCTTACAGTGATGAGTGATTGTGTGTGGTGAGTGGGAGTTGAGACAGACAGATTGAGTACTCTAAGAGTGTGAGTACCTGGGAGTATCACTGTGATGCATTACAGATGACATGTATATTTGATTTGTAGGCATAGAGATGTAACATTCCTCATGCTAGCTGTACTTGGCATATTTTACTAGTGTTGTGCTTAAGTTGTTGAACTTGAAAGCATGCCTAAATTTCTATACTATGTACGAGCTGAATATGGATGTTCTTTGAGTTATTACTATCATTATCTTATTATATCTGTGTTTTCATTAGTTTGATTTCGACTGTATCTTTCTGGGCTCGTCACTACTTTCAGCCCAAGGTCAGTCCTTTTACTTATTGAGTATATTGGGTCGGTTGTACTCATACTACACTCTTCACTTCATGTGCACATCCAAGTATATATGAACGCAGTGATTGTTAGATTAAGGATTGTTGGTGCAATACCAGCTCTTCTGCTCTATTGCAGATCTCGCATTTGTAAGGTCTGGCTCGCAATAGCGAGCCTCACTTTTGCGAACAATAGCTCGCATTTACGAGCATGGGCTGGGCTGGTTAATATCGCAATTACGAGGAACATGTTCGCCTTTGCGAGCTGTTAGAGGTCGCATTTGTGATCTCTGAGTCGCATTTGCTACTCAATGTGCTCTTGAGTGATCTTCGCATTTCTGAAAGAATTGTCCGCATTTGCAAAGGTGGGTCTGATCACAATTGCGCACATTTTGTCACAATTTCTACTTCTGGGCTTCTGTGATAGGGTTCGCATTTGTAATTGCGACATCAGCAGCTAGGTGAAAGAGGGTAAAATCAGGATTTAGCTCATTTTACACCATTTCTCAGCCCTAAACACTCTAGAGACAATTTTCTAACAGATTTTGCTTCCTAAATTCATTGGTGAGTGACTTTAATCCATTTCCTTCCAATTACTTATTACTTTTTATGAGATTTCAACATCAAACTTAGGATATCCATGGTAGAAATTAGGGATTTGGGTAGAATTGGGGATTTTCGTAAAATAGAGATTTAGTCCTTAAATTGAGGTCGGATTTCGAAACAAATCACATAACCGGGCTCGGGGGCGAATGAATAATCGTGTTTTGGTCAGAACCTCAGGGTTTGACCAAGTGGGCCCGGGGTTGACTTTTATTAACTTTTTCAAAAATTATCAAAATTGAACCTCTTTCATTAATGGGTAGTTTCTAAAGCTTATTTTGAATCATTTGATTGGCCATTTTGTATATTTGGTTGGTTTGGAGGCTTGTTCGAAAGGCAAGGCTGTGGTTGATTGATTGCTTGATTTGCGAAGTGAGGTAAGTGTTGGATCTAACCTTGACTTTAGGGAATTAGGGAACCATGAACTATGTGTTATGTGAATTATGTGGGAAAATAGCATATATGCGAGGTGACGAGTGTATCTATGCCATCATGATTTTTGTTTCCATGCTTTCGTTTATTTCATGATATATCTTGCTTCATGCCTTAATTGTTACATGCTTTATTTAACTTCCATACCATAACTGTTACTTGTCATTTAATTATTCTTGGATTAAATTGTCCGTCTCTTCCATGACTCCATGATTATTTTCTACTTGTCTCTACTTGCTTTACTTGCATATCTAAATTGGCATATGCTTTACTTGCCTTATAGTTTTGTAATATTTGTGGCCTTTTACAATGTGGTTTTATTTTCATGAGTTGTTTAATGGATAGATACAGATGAATTGGTAAAGTTGAGACTTCGAGTTGTTAGAGATTCTTTGATTATTATGTCATTCTTTATTGCCTCGTACATTTACCCTCTTGATGTAGAAATTCTTGTAAATTTGGTTGTTGAATTGTGTATGTTGATTGAAATTGTTTGGGCAGCGGGTTGCACGCCGCAACGGAAATTAAAAGGTAATGAATTGAAATGTCGGAATAAGGATAGATTTTGATATTGACAGATGATGATATGGTGGGATCGGGTTGCGCGCTGCAACGGATTGTATATGTGATATTTTTTGTGATTATTGGATTTGCCTCGTTATTTTGATTTGAGATTATGAGACTTGATATTCTGGGCTCTCTAGTAGTTGGACTTTGAGTTTGTTTTCATGTGTTGACTGCTTTACTTCCATTGCATGTATTCCTGTTATTATTATTATTATTATTGCGTACAGGTTATTGTAAGTGGCCGCTTTAGCCTCGTCACTATTTCGTCGAGGTTAGGTTCGGCACTTACAGAGTACATGGGATCGGTTGTACTAATACAACACTCTGCACTTCTTGTGCAGATACCGGAGTGGGTCCTAGCAGCGCTGAGTGAGATTTTCCTGGATCCAGCTACCTGTGGACACTTGAGGTATAGTTGCATGGCGTCCGCAACCCTGAAGTCCCCTTTTATGTCATCTTAGTTGTTTATTTGATTCAAACAATTGTGTTTTATTCAGACTATTATCTGTAGTACTCTAGACGCTCATGTATTTGTGACTCCAGCTTCTGGGATTGGATTTGGATTTCGTTGTTCATTAGTTTATCACTTTATTTCAGACTATTCGGTTTATTTGTTATCATTTGATTTGAATTGTTACAAATGATTGATAAATTTATCTAACGTTGACTTGCCTAGCAAGTAAAATATTAGGCGCCATCATGGTCCCGATGGTGGGAATTTCGGGTCGTGATAAGTTGGTATCAGAGCACTAGGTTGCCTAGGTCTCACGAGTCATGAGCAAGCTTGGTAGAGTCTGGAGGATCAGTACGGAGACGTTTGTACTTATCTTCTAGAGGCTATAAGGCTTTAGGAAAATTTCACTTCTTTCTTTATCTATCGTGCAGCTTAGTTCCATTATTGAAGTTTGAACCATTCTACTCTTGTTCTCTCGCAAATGGTGAGAACTCACACAACGTCTACAGCCGGGTAGGAGCCAGAGCCCCATGTTGCAGCTACTACTAGTGGTAGGGGTCGGGGCCAAGGTAGGGGCCGAGGCAGAGGCATAGCTTAGCCTAGAGCACGAGCAACAATAGCACTCATGGTGGAGCCTCAGACTGACCATGATGAGGAGGTCCAAGTTTAGACCACACCAGTCGGACCCGCTCAGGTCCCAGAGGGATTCATTGCCACTCCCATACTTTAAGACGCTCTAGTTCACTTAGTTGGACTCATGAAGAGTGTGGCTTAGACCGGAGTATTTCCTATGGCACCAACCGTCTATCAAGATGGAGAGGAGCACCAACTCCTGCCACTCACACTCTGGAGCAGATGGCTCACCTATACCAGACTCCGGCAGCTCCAACAGTTGGGGTAGTTCAGCCTGTAGTTGCTACACAGCCCGAAGAGAGGCCTGTGATGTCTTCTAAGGGATTGATGAGGTTGGATAAGTTAACCAAGCTCTTTCCTTTTCATTATAGAGGTGCACCCTCTGAGGACCCACATGATTACTCGGACCATTGCCATGAGGTGTTGTGCAATATGGGTATTATTGAGACCAATGGGATCGACTTTGCAATGTTCCAAATGACCGGTTCTGCCAAGAGGTGGTTGCAGGATTTTGAGCGGAGTAGACCAGTTAGTTCACCTTCACTTACTTGGGATCAGTTTTCACAGCTATTTTTGGAGAAGTTTATTCCTTTCGCTCTGAGAGAGGAGTACCGTAGGCAGTTTGAGCGCCTTCAGCAGGGTGGCATGATCGTCACCGAGTACAAGACCAGATTTGTAGACCTAGTCTGCCATATAGCTATGTTGATTCCCACAGATAGAGAGAGGGCGAGGAGGTTTATTGATGGTCTGACCTTCGGCATCAGGCTTCAAATGGCCAAGGAGACGGGGGATGACATTTCTTTCCAAAGGGCTGAAGATATTGCTATATGGATCGAGATGGTTCGCGGTCAGGATAGAGGGGCGGCATCTGAGAAAAGGCCTTGTCATTTCGGTGGCTTCAGTGGTGCCTCATCTGGAGGTAGAGGTTCTTTTGGTAGACGCCATCCTCCCAAGCCGATTCAGTCAGCTCTTCAGGTAGCCCACAGTGCTTCGGGTAGTCGTGGTTCTTATGGATCTCGTCCTGAGCAGCCAGTATTCAGTGCACCTTCAGCTCCTATAAGAGCACCACCGCTTCAGAGTTACTACAACAGCTATCCGGGCCGTCATGGTCAGTCTCAGCTTCAGCAGCCTCAGTAGCCGAGGGAGCACTTTGAGTGTGGAGGCGTAGGTTAGCAGTGCTTATCTGGCGGATCGGGGGGATAATTACGCTTAACGGTTCGGCTATCAGTTATCAGATTATAAATATAGTTATCTGCTAACCATCCAATAAGATAACGGCCAGATTGGTATCGAATTAACGATTATTGGGCAGTTATCGGGTGGTTTATCGGCTAAACCAAATAGAAAGGTTTTGAACAATCATTCAGTCAATACCAAAAGGTTTCAAATCAATACCAAATTTTTAATACCATATAAGATCTAACAGTATTTTTGAATTGAAGAGTCTTCTTCCAAGTTCCAATCTAGTTCATATTTAAGACTAATCATACACGTGAATCAATCAAACTTTCAGTAACATTCGTTCTTCATAAGAAATCCAGAATGCAAAACCAAAAATCCAGAAAATCAGACTTTAATTTGTTGAATTCATGCAAAAAAGGACATAAAAATAGACAATCCAGCTATTACGGATAAAACCAACGAACAATTCAACAAATTACTTTCAATAGCACTTTATATACATAGAGGTAAAAGTATAAATATAAAAAAATTTAACCGGTTAACGGTTTACCCGATAAGAAAATTGAGTAATCCAACCCCAAACTGTTAAGCCATTATTTATAAAATCTCAATTCGTTCACCATCAGTTACCCCGATAATCTGATACCAATAAGCCATCGGTTCGGTTCGGTATTGCCTTAGATTGACGAGCAGCAAACCTCAGCATCGGTCTTGTGCCATTATGCCGGCTCTGATTGCTCCACCGCCCGCAAAGCTAGCTAGAAGCGGGGGCCAGGTTGCTAGACGTGGAGGTCAGGTCATTAGAGGTGGAGGCCAGCCAGCTAGGGGTTGCCCGATGGGCAGAGGTCAGAATGGTGGGGCCCAGCCCCGTTATTATGCTTTTCGAGCTAGACCTGAGGCAGAGTTATCTGATTCCATTATCACAGTTATTGTTCCAGTTTGCCATAGAGATGCTTCAGTTTTATTTGGTCTGGGCTCTACTTATCCCTACATGTCATGCTATTTTTCTTTATATCTGATTATGCCTAGTGATTGCTTGAGTGCTCATGTATATGTTTCCACACCTGTAGGAGATTCTATTATCGTAAATCGTATTTATCGCTCGTGTGTGGTTTCTATCGAGAGCCTTGAGACTAGTGTATATATCCTACTTCT
>AWOL01S0012419.1:0-25804 GCA_000715115.1 Nicotiana otophora
GGTGCGGTATTGATGCAGGGTGGCAAGGTTATTGCATATGCTTCACGGCAGCTGGAGGTTCACAAGAAAAATTACCTTGTTCATGATCTAGAGCTGGCAGCCATTGTTCATGCGCTGAAGATTTGGAGGCACTATCTTTACGGTGTGCCATGTGAGGTATTCACTGATCATCGAAGTTTGTAGTATTTGTTTAGAAGAAGGAACTCAATTTGAGGCAGATGAGGTGGCTGGAGCTATTGAAAGACTATGATATCACCATNGTGCTATTATCGTCGATTTATGGAGGGGTTTTCATCCATAGCAGCCCCGTTGACCAGATTGACCCAGAAGGGTGCCCCGTTCAGGTGGTCAGACGAGTGTGAAGTGAGCTTTCAGAAGCTCAAGACAGCTTTGACTACGATACTGGTATTGGTGTTACCCACAGGTTCAGGATCTTATACAGTATATTATGACGTATCTCGTATTATTCTGGGTGCGGTATTGATGCAGGGTGGCAAGGTTATTGCATATGCTTCACGGCAGCTGGAGGTTCACAAGAAAAATTACCTTGTTCATGATCTAGAGCTGGCAGCCATTGTTCATGCGCTGAAGATTTGGAGGCACTATCTTTACGGTGTGCCATGTGAGGTATTCACTGATCATCGAAGTTTGTAGTATTTGTTTAGAAGAAGGAACTCAATTTGAGGCAGATGAGGTGGCTGGAGCTATTGAAAGACTATGATATCACCATATTGTATCATCCCAGGAAGGCCAATGTGGTGGCCGATGCTTTGAATAAAAAGTCAGTCAGTATGGGTAGCCTTGCATATATTCCAGTTGGTGAGAGACCGCTTGCATTGGATGTTCAGGCCTTGGCCAACCAGTTCATGAGGTTAGATGTTTCTGAGCCCAGCCGTGTTCTAGCTTGTACAGTTGCCCAGTCTTCTTTGTTTGAGCGCATCAGAGATCAACAGGATGGCGATCCTCATTTACTTGTCCTTAGAGACACAGTGCAACACGGTGGTGCCAAGCAGGTTACTGTTGGGGATGATGGAGTTTTGAGGATGTAGGGTCGTATTTGTGTGCCTAATGTGGATGGACTTCGTGAGTTGAACCTTGAAGAGTCCCACAGTTCCCGGTATTCTATTCATCCGGGCGCCGCCAAGATGTATCAGGACTTGAGGCAGCATTATTGGTGGAGGCGAATGAAGAAGGACATAGTTGCCTATGTAGCTCGGTGCCTAAATTGTCAACAGGTAAAGTGTGAGCATTAGAGACCTGGTGGTTTACTTTAGAGGTTAGATATTCCTGAGTGGAAGTGAGAGCGTATCACTATGGATTTTATTGTTGGACTCCCACATACTCAGAGGAAGTTCGATGCAGTTTGGGTCATTGTGGACAGGTTGACTAAGTCAGCGCATTTCATCCCTGTGGCAGTTACCTATTCCTCGGAGCGGTTGGCAGAGATTTATATTCGTGAGATCATCCGTCTTCATGGTGTGCCCTTGTCTATCATTTCTGATCGAGGTACGCAGTTTACCTCGCACTTTTGGAAGGCAGTTCAGCGTGAGTTGGGTACGCGGGTTGAGTTGAGCACAGCATTTCATCCTCAGACGGATGGGCAGTCCGAGCGTACTATTCAGATCTTGGAGGATATGCTCCACGCCTGTGTTATTAACTTTGGAGGTTCTCGGGATCAGTTTTTGCCGTTAGCGGAGCTTGCCTACAATAACAGCTACCAGTCGAGCATTCAAATGGCTCCCTATGAGGCATTATATGGTAGACGGTGTAGGTTTCCAGTTGGGTGGTTCGAGCCGGGGGAGTCTCGGTTATTGGGTACAAATTTAGTTCAGGAGGCCTTGGATAAGGTCAAGATTATTCAGGATCGACTTCGCACAGCTCAGTCCAGGAAGAAGAGTTATGCCGACCGTAGAGTTAGTGATGTTGCATTCATGGTCGGAGAGAGAGTGTTAATTCGGGTATCACCCATGAAGGGTGTAATAAGGTTCGGAAAGAAGGGCAAGTTGAGCCCTAGGTATATCGGACCTTTTGAGATTCTGGAGAGAGTGGGAGAGGTGGCTTACAGGCTTGCATTGCCACCTAGTTTAGCAGCTGTTCATCCGGTATTCCATGTGTCCATGCTTTAAAAGTATCACGGTGATCCATCCCATGTATTAGATTTCAGCTCTGTCTAATTGGACAAGGATTTGACTTACGAGGAGGAGCCGGTGGCAATTTTAGCCCGGCAAGTCCGCCAATTGAGATCAAAGAATTACCCTTCAGTTCGAGTGCAGTGGAGCGATCAGCCTATTGAGGCAACTACTTGGGAGTCCGAGTCCGATATGCGGAGTAGATATCCCCACCTTTTCACCAGCCCAGGTACTTTTTTATGTCCGTTCGAGGACGAACGGTCATTTTAGAGGTGGAGAATATGATGACCCAAAAGGTCATCTTATATTTTAGAACTCGAATCTATGCTCTTAAGCCTTACAAATCTCATTTTTTACCCTCCTCGACTTGCGTGCGCAGTCCAGGCAGGTTTCCGGAAAGCTTTTATGTTGAAAACTAATGAAAATAAGATATTTTGCCTTAAAAGTTAATTTTAGATGACTTCGGTCAATATTTTTGGTAAACGGACCCGGATCCGTGCTTTAACGGTCCCAGTAGGTCCGTATCAAATTATGGGACCTGGGCGTATGCCCGGAATCGAATTCGGAGGTCCCTAGCTTGAGTTATGAATTTTTGGTGAAAATTAAAAGTTTGGAAATTATTTATTTTTAAGAATTGATTGATATTTGGCATTGTTAGTATCGGGTCCGTATTTTGGTTCCGGAGCCCGGTACAAGTTCATTATGATATTTAAGACATGTCTGTGAAATTTGGTGAGAAACAGAGTTGATTTGACGTGATTCAGACGTCCAGTTGAGGAAATAGAAATTTTAAAGTGTTCTTGATAATTTCATTTAATTTGGTGCTAAAGTTAGAGTTCTAAGTGTTATTTTGGCGATTTGA
This sequence comes from Nicotiana otophora, assembly GCA_000715115.1. NCBI lineage: Eukaryota > Viridiplantae > Streptophyta > Magnoliopsida > Solanales > Solanaceae > Nicotiana > Nicotiana otophora. The sequence goes on from AWOL01S0012419.1 coordinate 2,992, forward strand.
TCACGCGAGGAGGTCCGTATGATATTTTTAGACTTGCGTGCATGTTTGGTTTGGAGCCCCGAGGGCTCGGGTGCCATTCGGGTGATGCGCGAGTTGAGTTCAAACCTCAACAAGGCTGCTGGTGCACCAAATCTGGTGTACCCGTACCTACGAGCCTTTGNAAAAGTATCACGGTGATCCATCCCATGTATTAGATTTCAGCTCTGTCTAATTGGACAAGGATTTGACTTACGAGGAGGAGCCGGTGGCAATTTTAGCCCGGCAAGTCCGCCAATTGAGATCAAAGAATTACCCTTCAGTTCGAGTGCAGTGGAGCGATCAGCCTATTGAGGCAACTACTTGGGAGTCCGAGTCCGATATGCGGAGTAGATATCCCCACCTTTTCACCAGCCCAGGTACTTTTTTATGTCCGTTCGAGGACGAACGGTCATTTTAGAGGTGGAGAATATGATGACCCAAAAGGTCATCTTATATTTTAGAACTCGAATCTATGCTCTTAAGCCTTACAAATCTCATTTTTTACCCTCCTCGACTTGCGTGCGCAGTCCAGGCAGGTTTCCGGAAAGCTTTTATGTTGAAAACTAATGAAAATAAGATATTTTGCCTTAAAAGTTAATTTTAGATGACTTCGGTCAATATTTTTGGTAAACGGACCCGGATCCGTGCTTTAACGGTCCCAGTAGGTCCGTATCAAATTATGGGACCTGGGCGTATGCCCGGAATCGAATTCGGAGGTCCCTAGCTTGAGTTATGAATTTTTGGTGAAAATTAAAAGTTTGGAAATTATTTATTTTTAAGAATTGATTGATATTTGGCATTGTTAGTATCGGGTCCGTATTTTGGTTCCGGAGCCCGGTACAAGTTCATTATGATATTTAAGACATGTCTGTGAAATTTGGTGAGAAACAGAGTTGATTTGACGTGATTCAGACGTCCAGTTGAGGAAATAGAAATTTTAAAGTGTTCTTGATAATTTCATTTAATTTGGTGCTAAAGTTAGAGTTCTAAGTGTTATTTTGGCGATTTGATCACGCGAGGAGGTCCGTATGATATTTTTAGACTTGCGTGCATGTTTGGTTTGGAGCCCCGAGGGCTCGGGTGCCATTCGGGTGATGCGCGAGTTGAGTTCAAACCTCAACAAGGCTGCTGGTGCACCAAATTTGGTGTGCCCGCACCTGCGAGCCTTTGGTCGTAGGTGCGAGCTCGCAGGTGCGAGCAAAAAGCCCGCAGGTGCGACCCAGGCCTGGACTTCATTTGTCCGCAGATGCAGACTTTTCTCCACAGGAGCGGGACCGCAGAAGCGGAACCCTGTCCGCAGGTGCGGCCCCAGTTGGCCCAGTCCTTTTCTGCAGAAGCGCACATCCTGTCCGCACATGCGGATGCGCAGGTGCGACCAAAGCACCGCAAGTGCAAAGATGTTGGGCAGTGAGCATTTAATTCGGACTCCAGCTATTTTTCTTCTCGTTTTCAAAAGGATAGGAGCCCTAGGGCAATTTTTCAAAGACATTTTCTTCCCCAAATCATAGGTTCTTTCAATCTTTTACTTCATTTTACTAGAATTCAACCTAAAATCTAGAGTTTTCATGGTAGAATTAGGGGTTAGGGTAGAAAATAGGGATTTCGGGAATTCGGGGATTTAGACCTCAATTTAAGGTCGGATTCCAAAACTAATTATATATTCGGGCTCGGAGGTAAATGGGTAAAAGGATTTTGGTCCGAACCTCGGGTTTTGACCAAGCGGGCCCGAGGTCGATCTTTTCGACTTTTTGGAGAAAAAATTGGAAAATTTAATTTATGCAATATAATTTATTCCTTTAGCAATATTTGATATTATTGAGTCATTTTGGAATAGATCCGAGTGGTTTGGAGGTGAATTTCAAAGGAAAAGCTGTGATTGAGAATTAAGTGGCCTTCGGAGCGAGGTAAATGTTGTGTCTAACCCTGACTTGAGGGAATTAGGAACCTTAGATGATTTGCTAAGTGAAATTTATGTGAGCGGCGTATATGTGAGGTGACGAGTACCTATGCGCCGCCAAATTTGCCTATTTTCCATGTTTCTCTGTTTTTCTTATATTGTCATTTCCTATGTCAAATTGATACGTGTTATGCTAGTATTGTTCAATTTATCGTTCTTATCATGTTTACGGATTTTCTAGTGATAATTGAGTTCTTATTTCAAGTTGAGATTGATATTATGGAATCAGGTATTGAAGTAAGGTGTCTACTTGTTATTCTGTCTCTCTGTTGTTATCCATGCATTGTATTATGGTAAGGGAGAGTGTTAATGCACGAAGGGTGATGCCGTGCCACATTGTGAGTGTTAATGCACGAAAGGTGATGACGTTCCATATTGTGAGTGTTAATGCACGAAGGGTGATGCCGTGCCATATTGTGAGTGTTAATGCACGAAGGGTGATGTCGTGCCATATTGTGAGTGTTAATGCACGAAGGGTGATGATGTGCCATATTGTGAGTGTTAATGTACGAAGGGTGATGTCGTGCCATGATATGAGAGTAAAAGCACGAAGAGTGATGCCGTGTCGTTTCTATTAATTTTATGGTGAGATTGAGAGTAAAAGCACGAAGGGTGATGCCATGCATTTTTCCTTACTGTATTCACTTTTCCTGTTGATTCATGGTATATTGGTTGCTCCGGTGGTCATTATGTTGTAGTTCTTTATCTTGTATTCCCCTCAGTATGTTTCTCCTCCCGACATTTCCTGTTTAGTTCTTCATTCCTGTTATTTGCGTATACACTGTTAAATTGTAAAGGTTGATTTGCAGGTGCCTTGACTTAGCCTCGTCACTACTTCGTCGAGGTTAGGCTCGACACTTACCAGTACATGGGGTCGGTTGTACTGATGCTACACTCTGCACTTTCTGTGCGGATTTTGATACCGGCTCAGGTTGATCGAGAATTGCTACCGGTCCGCTGTCCGGAGACTCAAGGTAGATCTGTCGGCATTCACAGACCTTGAAGTCCCCGTCTATCCTTTATGTCTTACTGTTTTCTTTCATTCAAACAGTTGTATTTCTTTCAGACCATTACTTGTTGTAAACTCTAGAATGCTCGTGAATTACGATTCCAGATCCGGGTGGTAGTAGTTAATATTGATTTATGATATTTCGCACTTGTTATATTTCGTTATACTTAATTAATGTTAATTACTGAATGGAATTAAGAAATTGGTAAATGATTCTCTAACGTTGGCTTGCCTAGCAAGTAAAATATTAGGCGCCATCACGGTCCCGTCGGTGGAAAATTTCGGGTCGTGACAAAAAGTTGCAGCCATAGCTGTAGGATCAATTTCTTTAATAATGCCTTCCGGCAAAGTACTTATGCTGGATGGATGTTATTATGTTCCTAAATTTATTTCGAACACAATTGCAGCTTATATGTTGGACAAGTGTGGGTTTCGCATTAACATAGGCAATGGTATTTGCTCTATTTATTATGGTGATGATTTATATGTGAATGGATATCTCCAACATGATGTTTATGTCTTACCTAATGTGAATGATAATTCGATTATGCATGTTTCTAGTCTTAAGAGGAAAAGAGATGATCAAGTAAATTATACATACCTTTGGCATTGTAGGCTTGGTCATATTGTAGAGAAAAGAATTAACAAGTTGTACAAGGAAGGATACCTTGATAAATATGATTTTGAATCATATCCAACTTGTGAATCTTGTCTCAAAAGAAAAATGACCAAATCTCTATTTATTGGAAGTGGAGAAAGAGCTTCTGAATTATTGGGATTAATTCATACAGATATTTATAGGCCCATGAAAATTCAAGTTAGAGGTGGATATTCTTACGTTATCACCTTCACTGATGATATGTCAAGATATGGATTTGTGTATCTTATGAAACACAAATCTGAATCTTTTAAAATGTTCAAAAAGTTGCATAGTGAAGTTGAGAAACAGACTTGTTAAAGTATTAAAGTACTAAGGTCTGATAGAGGTGGAGAATATCTTAGTGAAAATTTTACTAGGTATCTCAAAGAGAATGAGATTCTCTCACAGTGGATACCTTCAGGAACACCACAATACAATGGTGTGTCTGAAAGGAGAAATCGAACCTTATTAGATATGGTGAGATCTATGATGGGGTTCATTGATCTTCCAATAAATTTATGGGGATATGCTTTGGAAACAACAACATACTTACTTAATAAAGTTCCCACTAAGTCAGTCTCTACAACACCATATGAGATATGAAAAGGATGTTAGACTAACCTTAAACATATTAAAGTTTGGGGTTGTCCAGCTTATGTTAAGAGACTGCAGTCTGATAAACTTAACTCAAGATTTGATAAGTGTAGGTTCATTGGGTATCCCAAAGAAACAATGAGATATTATTTCTATCACCCTTATGACCATAAAGTATTTGTGGCTAGAGGAGCAACCTCTTTAGAAAGGGAATTTCTTTTGGAAGAAAATTATAGTGGAGAAATAGAACTTGATAAAGTTCAAGAAACTAATGAATCAACACAAAATCAAGATCACGAGACACAAGTTGAAGAACCTTTGTAAGATGTTTTGAAGTTGACAAGGAAGTTTCCATCTTCAATGGTTGAAGTTCAAGAACAGGTTATGAACCAGTTCCAAACCAAATTGAACAACAACCAAATCCAGCACAAGATGAACAAGTTGTACAAGCACCTCTTAGAAGGTCTACACGAGAACGTCATATACCAACTAGATTAAATCTAATGGTACAAGATGATGTATCAAGTGAGGTTGTTCATAACGATGATGACTCTAAGACCTATGAAGAGGCCATACAAAGTTCTGAATATGAGAGATGGCAAAAGGCCATGGAATCTATGAAGAAAAATAAAGTATGGACTTTAGTTGAACCTTCAAAGGATATTAAAAATTATAGTCTGTAAATGGATTTTTTTAAGAAAAAACATTGAAGCAGACGAAAAGGTGGAGACCTATAAAGCCCGTCTTGTTGCCAAGGGATATCGTCAGAAAGAAGGAGTCGACTATGACGAGACTTTCTCTCCCGTGGCAGTGCTCAAATGAATTCTGATTTTTCTTGCTATAGCAACATACTATGATTATGAATATGGCAAATGGATGTGAAAATAACTTTCCTTAATGGTGAGCTATAAGAGGATGTGTACATGACATAACCTGAAGGTTTCACATCTCTGTCTGATCATAATAAAATTTTCAAGCTACAGAGATCCATTTATGGACTAAAGCAAGCTTCTAGAAGTTGGAATATTCGCTTTAACAAGACAATTGAAAAGTTCAATTTTGTTAGATGCGAAGAAGAACCTTGTGTATACAAAAAGGTTAGTGGGAGCACAATTATATTCGTAGTATTGTGTGTTGATGATATATTGCTCATAGGGAATGATATACCGACACTAGAAAGTACCAAGATTTGGCTATCCGAACAATTCTCTATGAAAGACTTGGGAGAAGCAGCTTATATATTGGGGATAAATATCTATAGAGATAGATCAAGGAATCTGCTTGGACTTTCCCAGTCTTTGTACATTGATACCATTTTAAAGAGGTATAACGTGGATAATTCCAAAAGAGGCTATCTTCCGATAGGCATTGGAATTACTCTCAGTAGGGAGGATTGTCCTAAAACACCTGAAGAGAGAGAACGCATGACTAGGATTCCCGTATGCTAGTGCAGGGGGAGCTATCATCTATACCATGACATGTACATGTCTTGATGTGGCTTATGCACTAGGAGTGACTAGCCGATATCAGGAAAATCATGGTGAGGAACATTGGAAGATGGTGAAGACCATACTTAAGTACTTACAAAGGACTAAAGACCAATTCCTCATCTATGGAGACTCTGAGTTGAAACTTGAAGGTTATACTGATGCAAGTTTCTCTTCAGATAGAGATGATAGCAAATCTCTTTCTAGTTATGTATTCACCTTAAATGGTGGTGCAGTGAGATAGAAAAGTTCCAAACAAGCTACAATAGCTGATTCAGTGACTGAAGCAGAATATATAGCAGCTAGTGAAGTTGTATGGATAAAAAAGTTCTTAATTGAACTTGGTGTGGTTCCTCCAATAGAAGGTGCAGTTCCATTATTGTGTGACAACACTGGAGCCATTGCTCAAGCAAAAGAACCAATATCACACCAAAAATCCAAACACGTTTTGCGAAGGTATCACTTGATAAGAGAGATCATTGAACGTGGAGACTTCGAGATTCAAAAGGTTGATGGAAAGCAAAATGTTGTAGACCCATTCACTAAAGCTCTTGGCACAAAGTAGTTTGACAAGCACAAGTGGAAATTAGAAATGAAGTACAAGAGCGATTGGCTCTAGTGCAAGGGGGAGATTGTTAGGGATATAGTAGATATACCCTAGATCCAATCTCATACTTCATGATTTGAACATATTTTTATGAACGTTATTTGATATAAATATATATGGCATTTGTTATTATTTTATCATAGTTATTATTAATTATTTGGTTAATTTGATAAGGTCCTTGACTAAATTTTAAAACTTGTCATCGTGATGGAGATCATGATAATGAGAGTAAAGTTTTTTATAATTTAATATAAATTTGTTTCTGATCATAGGATTATTAATTTGGACATTAGTAATCCGGTTAGATCAATATTTACGTGATCATCTTTATTGGATAAATTTTAGTTGATCTCATTAACTAAATCACATAGATAGATGACGCATATAGAGATATGATCATTGAACCGACTCATTGGATAATTCCTAATGGTTACAATTACCATAAAATGTCAATAGGATATTCTCTTGAAGAATGTGATATAAGAGTTTCCTTTGACCTGATATCGGTATAGTAATTGACAAGTTATTTATTGTACTTTGATACTAGACACCTATGGCCCTAGGGCGATAGTTGAAAGGATATTGGGTATGATTAAATGCTTATAGAATTAGTGATTGATCAAGATGAAATCCGTCAACTCTTGGTAATGAGTTTAAGCTCCATGTTATCATGAATTCTAAACAACCAAACTAAGACCTTGGACGGGGCAATTGAATGATAGAATAAAAGAGTTTCTTAGGTCATTCAATGGTCGATTATATTTGACATGTACACATAGATGGTCACCTATTAGGATTTGATAATTAAACCATATCCTAGGGTGACCCAGAGCTATAAGGACAAAAGGAATTACTACATTATTCTTCTATTGGTTCTTGAGAGTAAATTGTATACTTCATTCTATCCAGTCATTAAGGAGTATTGTTAGACGCCACCGTTGATTAGTATATTAATCTCATTAATTTTACTATTGGTTTAGTATTGAATCTATGGGGCCGCACACTAACGAGTGTTTCGATCTTTGCTAAAGGATTAATTATTTTATTATTTGATGATTTTTAGTCAAATAAATTAATTTATTAGCCCAAATAAAATATTATTATATTCTTTTCTAGCATAAAGGATATAATTAATATTGTGAAAAAATTGAAGTTTTCTATTTGCAATAGAAAATTAAAATTATGTCTCTTAGTTAAAATATATCTTTGATATATTGTCATGACTCAAACCCGCTATAGGTCGTAATGGCGCCTAACGTCGCCTTCAGGCAAGCCAACAATGATTAGTCAATGTAGTTACTCATTTTATTATTTTCGAAATCATGAATCCCATTAAAATAAGTAGAGTAAAACCTGGTACTCGCAGAAAACCCGTGATTTTATTTTTTAATTTTCGTATAAAATATAAATTACAAGGTAAAATGGTAATAATTACGTAAACTACAATAATGAACATCCAGTAGGAACCCTCAAAACCCGGTGTCACAGGTGCATGAGCATCTACTGAGGAGTACAATAATAATACAATATATGTCTGGAATACAAGATAGACATAAAAATATAAATAACTCTGATGGAGACTATGTATGTTGCGGATCGTAACATGGAACGCAACTCACAGTAAAGTCCCCGCAACAGTCGCGCCTTTGCGCCCAAAAGACCACCAAACATATATACATACCTGCACAATAAGTGCAACGAGTGTAGCATGAGTACGTAAATCAACGCGTACCCAGTAAGTATCTATCCTAACCCCCGAGAAGTAGTGATGAAGGGTCGACATTGACACTTACTAGTGGTCTAATAACTCAAATACAGTAGGAAGTAAGAAAATTATACGATAGGGTAATAAACAGTATAAACAAATATAGGTACATGGTATGATCCTCTTCCGAACAGTAAACTCAAACTCTCAATTATCAGTTACCTCCTCAACCGAAGTATATATGAAATGGACCTCAACAGATAGGTCGTCATAATTCAAGTCAGTAAAACGCACGGATACGCTGGTTTCTTATCAAATATTACGTACGACACTGCCGAGGCAAACGACCCGATCCCATAAGAGTATTTTATAGAAATACCGAGGCATACGACCCGATCCCATAATAATATGTACACTATCGAGGGTCGAACGACATGAACCATAGATGCATCTATTATACTGCTGAGACGCTCCGCTCCCATTAGAATAAGAAGCTTTAACGACTCCTTAACCTCACTCACGAATATACGTGTGAGTTATGAAATTTCAGGAAAGCTTTGCAATGAGTACGCACAACGCAAGAGAAATTCATAAGGAAAGCACAAATTATTTCGGGGATTATCAAGTAGCCAGTCACATATCTACAATAGGGAGTCTATCACCTTATACAAGTCTAGCCTCATGTCGTAACGCGAAATAAAGAAATTAAACGATCAAAGATAACTCAAATAGTACAATTATAGCATGGTATGAACCTAAGTCTACCCGGACATAATCAGGAATCCTAGCATACGCACGGACACCCGTCACCACATATGTGCGTAGCTCCCGCAACATGTAGCACACAAGATTATAACACCTACGGGGTAAATTCCCCCTCACAAGGTTAGACATGAGCTTACCTCGCTCCGAAATTTTATAACCGTCTCAAACGCCACTCTAACACCACAAACCGATGCGTTTTGCTCCAAAAGTTGTCAAACAATATGCAAACCAATAACAATATACTCCAATACTCATAATAAATTAATTTATAACAATTCTCAATGCCGCTCGAAAAGTCAATAAAATTAACCCTCGGGCCCACGTGCCCGGATTCCTAAAAATTTTGAAGATAAACTTTACCCATAACACCACGAACTCAAATATATAATTTATCCTAAATTCCACGTCCAATTTCCTGGTTAAAATCCAAAAATACCAAATTTTACGTTTATTTCAAAATCCCACAATTTCCATAACTTTGCATGTATAAATCCGTATATAACTCATGTATTTAACTCACAATACGTGGGAATAGCTTACCTCACAATGGATGACAAAAATCTCCTCTTCAAGAACCCCAAAAGTCGCCCACCCAAGTGAAAAATGAGTGAAATGGGCAAAAACCCCGACTTAAAACCATTCTACTCAGGCCCGTTCTTCTTCGCGATCGCGGAAATCCCAGCGCGATCACGAAAGCCAACAACCAGCTGCCCAAAATTCCTCAATCGCGGTCGCAAACATCCACACGCGATCGCGAAACTTTACCTCCCAGAACTACATGTTCGCAAACCAACAACCGCGTTCGCATAAGGCAAAATCCCTGGTCCATCATTCCTTCTCCGCGATCGTGGTTCCCAAGTCGCGATCGCGTATAACAAACCAGCAGCCCCCCCAAATTCCTTCATTGTGATAGCGTACATCACCTCGCGATCGCAATGCACAACACCAGCACCAACAACCAACAACATTTGAAGCATCCAAACTTGGTCTGAAACCATCCTGAAACACACCCGAGGCCCCCGGGACCCCTTCCAAACACACCAACCAGTCCCAAAACATGATGCCAACTTGCTCGAGGCCTCTAATCACACTGAACAACATCCAAACTACGAATCGATGATCAAAATCCTTCTTGAAACTTTCAAACTTCCATACTTCGACGAACGCGTCCGGACCGTATCAAAATATTCCAGAATGATGCCAAACTTTGCGTACAAGTCATAAATCATGATATGAACCTATTCCAAAGACCAGAATCCCAAACGGACATCGACAACATCAAAATTCACTTCAAATCAAACGAAAGAAATCCTTGAACTTTAAAATGCCAACCTTTTATAATAAGCATTGAAATGCTCTCGGGCCACCCGATACTCGACCCGAACATATGCCTAAGTCTGAAATCATCATATAAACTTATTGGAACCTTCAAACTAATTCCGAGGTTGTTTACTCAAAAATCAAACCTTGGTCAACTCTTCCAACTTAAAGATTCCGAATTGAGAATTTTCCTTCCGAAACCACTCCAAACTTCCCGAAATTCAATTCCGACCACACGTACAAGGCATAAAACATGAAGTGAAGCTACTCGAAGCCTCAAATCGCTGAACGACGTTCTAGATCTCAAAACGATCGGTTGGCAGTCACATTAGACCAACCAACGGACCTCAAGCCGATTATGATCATACCATACTGAGCCAACAACCTTTCAAGGATCCACAATGGCCCTATTCTTGACACACACGAGCAGTTGTCCACTCGGACCAAACTCCCACAATCCACAACCAACTGACTAGAGCGCCTTTCAGGCATAAACTACCACACTTGGTTTCAATCCTTAACAATTAAGTGACTAACATAACACACTTATACAAATTTCCCCGTGGGATATTCTCCCATGACCTTCCGCACCAGGTAGCAAAGTTTGCACCTCCATACCACCCATCATACTAATTCTGTAAAGTAAATCAAGAATCCGCAAAGCAATACACAAAGTCGCTTATGCAGGACACCGTTCTCAGGTGACACTAAAGAAAATACTAGCTTACTGTGAACATCTAAATTCTTCCCTGCTCATCCGAGCTCGTGACATTCTTGTCAACACCAAACCGCAACCTTGATCCTCCACTTTCAATTCCCATGCCGCTCACTGCACCTATCATGTCGCTACGCGAGAGTACAAGAATTCATCATAACCCCTGAACTACTAGTAGAATAAATACTTCATTGGCTAGAAACCTTTCACTTAACTCATTTTAAACGAAACATTGCAACACACAACTGAATTCCCATAACCGCAGTAAATACAAACCTCAAGTTGTGGTCTAAACCACCATAATTCTTCCGGGATCCATTTACACATAACAAGGTCATTTGAATCAAATGCCTCTCAAATCAATCAAATTATGGCAGTTGTCAAGCCCGCACGTACAACCATAAACTACCTGTATAACATAACACGCCGAAGGAACCGATCATTGCCACAATCACGCTGATTCAAACCATTACTAACCGACCCAACTTCTTCCAATTTACTCTTGACTTGCCTTAGAGATAATAATTGCTCCATTAAAAAACATAACAGACTCAATCAACACTCATCCCGAGTGACCCGAATCATGAGGCCACATCGTCTCAGTACCCATGAACCATCCCATACCCTCTTGACGCGCACAATAGCATCTCTAACTGGTACGCCCATTCTGAAAGACCTTCAGCGAATCCGAAACTATTTCTCTCATTTCTCCAACACTACTACCCAGACCCGATGATAACATAGAAAATTCCCCAAGTATTCTTCATACTCTGCTGCAAAATCCCGATCTTTAGTCACATAACAAACCCAAAAATCCTTAGACACCACGCTTACTTTCTCGAACCCATTAGAGCCATTGTTGAGAGTCACCCAATCTGACTTGGTCCCGAATATATAACCCAACTCTAGTGCACTGATAGCATATGAACACTCCCAAAGAAGCAACCGGATGAATTCTTTTCCTCGTACATCACATCCACAATAAGCACAAACTCTGCGTCTTCCCAAAAACCTGCACATGAGTCGATAAGGCGAAATATAGCACACATTAATCAAGTTCTTTGCTCGAATTACCCCTGATGTTTTCTTTTCTTAGTCATAAATAATCCACCAATGCACTGATAACTAGAAACCGCACAGGAAGATAACCACACGATCCAATCATAGACGGTGGGCTTCCCCGCTTAACTTTAAGCTACAATCACATGAATCTAGAACCCACAAAGATTCCTCCTTCTCAATCACCATGATCTCACACCTTTAATCAGCCAAATTTCTCGAAATCTCTTATTATACTTTTCATAAAACACCCCGAATTATCAGCCACAATTGCCTATTAGACCTCTCGCTGAGTAGTAAGTAGAACTCTTCATAGAAGCTTTATCAAAATTATGCAATCGCTAACCTACTCACAGGAGATAACCCACCTGTGGAATTCTATACCGACATCTTCCAACGACGCTGCACTGGCTACCACTAATACAAAATCAGTAAACCCTCCTAAACCCATGTTCGTTCACCGGCTGTACAAGTCTGTTCATTCCCCATTAACATCAACTGAAAGTCTGACAATACCTTCCAAACTCGAAGTCACGTCGTATCCGATAACGATAATAAAGCTCTTACAACCCCTAAACACTCCAAGCCAACTTCCTCCTGTCATATTTAACATTCCCCAGCACAGTAGCCACCATTCCAAATAAAATTTGTAGACCTAGTCACTTTCCACCATGATCCCCAAATCGCTCTAAACTTTTCTCAAGGCATGTGGCTATCCTACCACAGAATCCATATGCTACTCTGCCACTCCCACTTCGGTTAAACCATCTCCTTTAAGCTACTTCTCGAACTCTGCTTTTCATACTTGACCTGCTAGCTATTCAACCACCACGAGACACCTCCCACCATGTCCTTCCTCATCCTTCACTACCCAAATGTTGCATCAAATCAAAATCCATCTCTGTAGCACCTGAACTAATAAATTGCTTCTAACTCTAAGCCCCCTCGAAAATCATCTATCTCTAGCCATCAGCATTCGAAATACCAATTCGATTCTGAAATCGCTACACACCGCCATCCCTGACAACCGCTTCTTAGACACTATTTCACCACACCCTACCCCGAATGCAAATCAAGAAGACCATAACACCGACGAGCCTTAATGCGCTCAACAAGGACGACGACACCACATCACAATCGAGAATTTCACCATGCTCGAAAATATTAAGTCTCGTTACTCCATCAACTAAGGCCTGAATATTCATAGTTTGATTGCCTCTTTTCCGCAGGAATTAAATGCTGAACCTCTAAACCATGCACTGAGAAGTCCTCCTTTCGATTCATCTACGGTTTTGACACATAAACAAGAACCCTACCATTACCCCAACACTGTGCGATAATAACGCATGAACATCATAATAATCTGTGCATGGCCTCGAAACTTTAGGAAATACAGATACTGGGCTGAAACGACAGAACACCCTTCCGCAAGGCGACGATAATAGCCTGCCTGAATACGTAGGGAGAAACATCCTGCACCATGACTGCAGTACCACTATAACTCCTCGGTGATAAATTCATAACATGTGCTCCAAGTCACACAAGATTGAGTAGGAAGGAAACGAAGGCATAAACTTCAGTGAAATCAAATCGCACGAAGAGGAATCAAGAAGGGAAGTACTCCTAACAACCCTATAGCCTCTTGAATATAAGAACAGGCGTCTCTATACCGGTCTGCAAGACTCTACTAGACTTGCTTCTGACTCGTGAGACCTAAGTGAACCTAACGCTCTGATACCAAGCTGTCACGACCCAAAATCGGCTATAGGTCGTGATGGCACCTAACGCCGCCGTCAGGCAAGCCAACAATGATTAATTAACTTAGTTACTCATTTTATTATTTTTAAAATCATGAATCCCATTAAATAAGTAAAGTAAAAACTGGTACTCACAGAAAACCCGTGATTTTATTTTTCAATTTCCGTATAAAATATAAATTACAAGGTGAAATGGTAATAATTACGTGAACTACAATAATGAACATCCAGTAGGAACCCCCAAAACTAGGTGTCACAGGTACATGAGCATCTACTGAGGAGCACAATAATAATACAACATCTGTCTAGAATACAATATAGACATGAGCATATAAATAACTCTGATGGAGGCTATGTATGATGCGGATCGTAACATGGAATACAACTCACAGTAAAGTCCCCGCAACAGTCGCACCTTTGCGCCTAAAAGACCACCAAACATATATACATACCTGCACAATAAGTGCAACAAGTGTAGCATGAGTACATAAATCAACGCGTACCTAGTAAGTATCTAGCCTAACCCCCGAGAAGTAGTGATGAGGGGTCAACATCAACACTTACTAGTGATCTAATAACTCAAATATCGTAGGAAGTAAACAAATTATACAATGCCCGGAGTATATATAAAATAACAAAAATATAAAAAAATATAGGTACGTGGTATGATCCTCCTCCGAACAGTAAACTCAAGCTCTCAATTATCAGTTACCTCCTCAACCGGAGTATATATGAAATGGACCTCACCAGATAGGTCGTCACAACTCAAATCAGAAAAATGCACGGATACGCTGGTTTCTTGTCAAATATTACGTACAACGCTGTCGAGGTGAACGGCTCGATCCCATAAGAGTATTTTATAGAAATACCGAAGCGTACGGCCCGATCCCATAATAATATGTACACTGCCGAGGGTCGAACAACATGAACTATAGATGTATCTATTATACTACCGAGGCAAACGGCCCGCTCCCATTAGAATAAGAAGCTTTAACGGGTCCTTGACCCCACTCACAAATATACGTGTGAGTTATGAAATTTAAGAAAAGCTTTGCAATGTGTACGCACACCGCAAGAGAAATTCATAAGGGAAGCACAAATTATTCCGCAGATTATCAAGTAGCTCGTCACATCTCTACAATAGGGAGTCTATCACCCTATACAAGTCTAGCCTCATGCCGTAACATGAAATAAAGGAATTAAACAAGCAAAGATAAATCAAATAGTACAATTATAGCATGGCGTGAACCTAAGTTTATCCGGACATAATCAGGAATCCTAGCATACGCACGGACACCCGTCACCTCATACGTGCATAACTCCCACAACATGTAGCACATAAGAATATAACACCTACGGGGTAAATTTCTCCTCACAAGGTTAGACATGAGACTTAACTCGCTCCGAAGTTCCATAACCGGCTCCAACGCCACTCTAACACCTCAAACTGATGCCATTTGCTCAAAACCTAGTCAAACAATGTGCGAACGAATAAAGATATACTCTAATACTCATAATAAATTAATTTATAACAATTCCCAACTCCGCTCTAAAAGTTAATAAAGTCAACCCTCAGGCCCACGTGCCCGAATTCCAAATATTTTCAAAGATAAACTTTACCCATAATACCACGAACTCAAATATATAATTTATTCCAAATTCCATGTCCAATTTCGTGGTCGAAATCCAAAAATATCAAATTTTAGGTTTATTTCAAAATCCCACAATTTTCATAAATTTGCATGTATAAATCCGTATATAACTTATGTATTTAACTCACAATAGGTGGGAATAGCTTACCTCACAATGGATGACAAAAAGCTCCTCTTCAAGAACCCCAAAAGTCACCCACCCAAGTGAAAAATGAGTGAAATGGGCAAAAACCTTGGCTTAAAACCATTCTGCCCAGGCCCGTTCTTCTTTGCGATCGCGAAAGCCAACAACCAGCTGTCGAAAATTCCTCAATCGCGGTCGTGAACATCCACACGCGATCGCGAAGCTTTACCTCTCAGAACTATGCGTTCGCGAACTAAAAGCCGCATTCGTATAAGGCATAATCCCTGGTCCATCATTCCTTCTCCGCGATCGCGGTTCCCAAGTTGCGATCGCGTAGCACAAACCAGCAGCCCCCCAAATTCCTTCTTCGTAATCACGTACATAACCTCGTGTTCGCGATGCATAACACCAGCAACCAGCAGCATCCAAAGCACCCAAACTTGGTATGAAACCATCCCGAAACATACCCGAGGCCCTCGGGACTCCGTCCAAACACACCAACAAGTCCCAAAACATGATGCCAACTTGTTCGAGGCCTCAAATCACACCGAACAACATCCAAACTACGAATCGATGATCGAAATCCTTCTTTAAACTTTCAAACTTCCAAATTTCGACGAACGCATCTGGACCATGTCAAAACATTCTGGAATGTGCCAAACTTTGCGTACAAGTCATAAATCACGATACGAACCTATTTTCCTATGGAAATTTCCATAGCCACTTCATAAGAAAGGCTTATTTGGTTGAATCCTCCTCACGAATTCACTATAGGGTTAAGAGGAACTTCCAGTTCCAATCGAATCATATAGCTCCTCAATTTGACCCGGTCCGTGGCGCTTTGGACATCGCAGGAAGACCAAGATATACAAAGGATTAGTAATTGAGTTGTGCAACGGCTGATGAAAAGCCAACAACTTGTTGGGAGTCATATTTGGCTTGGACCTAGCTGAACCGGAGAGCCCCAAAAGGCTCGGAATCCCAAACGGATATCGACAACATCAAAATTCACTTCAAATCAAACCTAAGAAATCCTTGAACTTTAAAAATGCCAACCTTCCATAATAAGCGCCGAAATGCTCCCGGGCCACCCGATACTCGATCCGAGCATACGCCCAAGTCCGAAATCATCATATGATTCTATTGGAACCTTCAAATCTCGATTGCGAGGTCGTTTACTCAAAAGTCAAACCTTGGTCAACTCTTCTAACTTAAAGCTTTTGAATTGAGAATTTCCCCCGAAAACCACTCTAAACTTCCCAAAATTCAATTCTGACCACATGTACAAGTCATAAAACATGAAGTGAAGCTACTCGAGGCCTCAAACCGCCGAACGACGCACTAGAAAGGAAAAAAAGGAACCCGTCATCTTTTCCTTGCCTATTGGAAAAGTGTTTTCACTTCATATATATATACATATATTTGTGAACGTGAAGAGGTGGTCATTGTGAAAAATCACAAGGTGTATGCACCGTACGAAATTCTAAGAGAAATACTTTCTTGACAAGAAAATAGTTTTCTTTGGTGTTTTTGGATGAAAGTTTTTGAGAAAAATTTCAGTACAATATTTTCATTCAATTTGTTCACGGGTTTCATTGATCAAAGAGTTGATAGCAAAGATCGGTCTCGGTGTGGATACGCATAGAGTCTTCGCACTATCGAAGAATTTTGGAACGAAACTCTCTTCACCAGGTACATCTCAGATCCGATCTTTGACATGTAAATAAATATTAAACACGAAAAGATCTTCGTAGGATTGTTATTGTCTTCCGCTACGTGTTATGAACACATATATACAATTCTTCAAAAGGAATATTTACTTCACTTTTGGTACTGCTAATGCTATTTGTATTTGATGTTTGCACATAAACTTTCATCATTTAAGCATGGTTAATTAATACAATATTTACTTCATTAAATCACTTAACTATGATAAATTAAATTAATTTGATATAAATATCAACACAAATAAATATTTACCGCTCCATCATCGCTTGTCCAGTTTTAACATAGGATTCAAAGACAGAGGCTCACTTCCCTCCTTTACTGGCCTGCTCATGGAGTTATTAATGATTTCTTAAGGTTGGAATCTTGTATATTATTTTTCAAAAGAACATAAAACACATATCAACACATTGCATAAATTAAAATGACAAATAATATATAGACCAAATATCATTTTTCTAGTTTAAAAGTGACAGCGTAATTTTATCTTATAGCACTAAAGGTAGCAACTATCTTTTGTAACTAGAAAATCACTTTAACTTTACCTAGAAGATGATCTTGTGGACAGGTGTTCTAGCGAATTCAAACTTTAGTCTAGGTCATGGATTCACAGCGAGCAAATTATAGAAGCAAAGAAATGTTAGTTCAATAAAACAAAACAGAAAATAATTTTCGATTTCACAAGTTGCTTGTGTCTCCTTAAGGAATTTAATCCGCTCACTGTTGTCTAAGGTTATGGATTACTTCCTCTCAAAATAGAATAGAAAAACTATTCTGTAATACTGGCAATCGAAATTACAGAACTTCGGTGAACTTAACAAACAGAGCAAATCACACTTGACACTTTGTTTATTTGAAAAAACAATGCAACAATGTAGAAAAAAAGAAGAAATTTTCAGATTTTTCATATATAAAAAATGAGGCCAAGCCTTTAAATTTATAGACAAAGAAAGGGTGAGATGAAGAGGTGCAATCTAAGAAGTGCCTCTTCCATTTCTCATTCACATCCTTTAGAAAAATCCAATAATCCCTCACATGAATAGAGAATGACCATATTTATAAAAACATGCATAAAAAATTGTGTTATTCGCAAGCAAGGATTAATCACATCTAGATAAATAAGTTTCCCTTTGAACTTTCCGTAGTAAACTTATGCTAACCGTTTTTGGTTCTCATTATTGCGTTTGTTTCAGCCATGAAGACTGTCTGGTTTCATAAGTGCATATAGAACTGGCCTTACAGAATTCTCCTTAAAGTGGCTAACACTTCACACTTGCATAGGTAATTCCTAAACGTGTTATCTCGTAGATACACTATTTGATATACCCTGTATCAAACTTAGAAACCATTAAAAAGCCTTAATGCTTTATCCTTGGTATTGAACATTGTCTTCATCACGAGAACGAGCCAAAGTTTTATGTGACAATATTGAACCTTCATTAATGACTTTGTTTGATCTCCTTGAACCTAGATCTTGAGATTTTCAGTTTTCTAGGTAGAGTCACTGCCACACTGACTTGTCCTCAGCCATAGTCCCATTCCTCCCGATGATCATTCAACTACCTCTCTAGTTAGGCTTTTTGTAAGTGGATCCGATACGTTATCGCTTGACTTCACGTAGTCAATTATGATAATTCCCCTAGAGGGTAGTTGGCTAATGGTTATATATCTTTATCGTATATGACGAGATTTTCCGTTACACATAATACTCCTAGCCCTTTCTATTTCTGCTTGACTATCACAATATATGCATATAGGTATCGTCAACAATTTGGGCCAAAATGGAATATCTTCAAGAAATTCCAAAGTCATTCTGCTTATTCACTGGCATTGTCTAAGGATATAAACTCAGCCTCCATTATAGAGCGTGCAATGCACATTTATTTAGATGATTTCCAAGACACTGCTCTACCGATTGTAAAAATATATTCACTTGTGAATTTAGAAACAGTCCAACCGGTGATCTAATTTCCATCACTATACCCCTTATTAGCGCGGGATATTTATTGTAGTACAAACATAATTTGAGTATATTTCAAATATCTCAAGACTCGTTTCATTATCATCAAAGTTTGATGCAAACTTCCTTATGTCGTAGACTAATACGTCTCGACTTTCTATTATATACCAGTAGTAATATTATATTATAACAACAGCTGGAATGCTTTGCATCAGTTGTGGCCACAACTTTTCAATATTTAACACACTTCACAACCATTCTGCCTTTTACTAGCATTGTTATGCTATTTATTCATATTCCACAACAGAATATACGTATGTACGATATGCAAATTATAACACCTTCATTCATGAAATAAATCCAAATTGCTATAGATTTTTGTCATTTTCATCGATTGGTTCACCATATAATAGATCAATGTATCAATACACTCGTTTATGAACGGTAATGTTTATACAAAATATAAAAAACGTAGGTTTCATGAAAAGTCACAGCTTTTCAGGTGACAACCTTTCATAAAAGAGCTAAAAATTATAAATGTTCAAGAAAAAACACATCATTTCTAGAAAGGCACGTAAACAACTTTCGAAATTGTCGTTTTATCACTAGTCATCATTAAGACTGAATAAGTAATGAATTCACCGGCTTCCATATCAATATCCACTAAGGATTCGTGGGGTTCAAAAATTATATCATTTAAACATTACGTCTAACAATTGGCTTTTGTGATGCATAAGTTAAAACGCCGCCACATTTCAAATATTTCATGCGTCTTTTCTATTGTTTGTTATCAACATATCAAACAATAACAACATGATTTGGAGTATTATTAATGTAAACACATTTGTTTACATTCATTAATTTTGAAATCATTTGACAATATTATGTGGTCAAATTTTGCATGTCATTGTTTGGGTACTTATTTTAGTCCATAAAGAGACTTAACAATTTTGCACACCTTCTTTTCTTTTTCAGGAACCACAAACCCTTCAGGTTATTCCATGAAAAAAGATATAATCCAAATCTCAATTTAAGAAGGTTGTCTTCGCATCCATTTGATGGATTTCAATACCATACACTGTAGCAAATGCTACTAACATCCATATGTACGTAATACTCACAATTGCTGAGTATGTGTTAAAATAGCCAAGACTTTCTCATTGTCTATACCCTTTGACAATAAGTCTTGCCTTATATATGTCACCATCATATTTTATTTTCCTCTTGAAAACCCATTTGGAACTCAATGGTTTATTCCCTGGAGTAAGATCGACTAACTCTCAAGTATAATTATTTAATATGGATTCTATCTCACTATCGACTGCTTCTTTCCGAGGAAGACATAACTTCTTTCAAAGTTTGAAGAACAAGAATGTCAGAAAATTCGATCCAAAGAAAGTAGTTGTCCTTTAACGTTTACTACGTCTTGGATTCACCTCATTAAGTGTACTTTCCTTTGATTCATCCTGAGGTCGCTTAGAGTTTTCACTAGATGACTCACATTCCTTTTTATACGGATAAATATTCTCAAAGAATTCAACATTATTTGATTCTATCGCCATATAAATATGAATGCCAGGATTTTCTGATTTATGAACCAAAAATCGATATGCTTTACTATTTGTTGTATATCCTATTAAAAATACAATCAACGATTTTCGGTCTCATATCTACCCTTTTAGAGTTAGGACTTGCACTTTAGTCAAATACCCCCATACTTTGAAATATTTCAAGTTAGGCTTTCTTCCTTTCCATTTTTCATATAGAATGAATTGTATTTTGCTATGGGGAACTCGATTGAGTATTCAGTTAGCTGTAAGAATAGCCCCCCCCCCCCACACAAATTCTGGGTTTGTCATCTCATTTAATGGTTGATTCTTTTTTTTCGCAATTCCATTGGATTGGGGGCATGTATGGGGCAATGTTTGATGAATAATATCATATTCAAAAATATTTCTTCAAAAGAAGATTCATATTCGCCGCCTCTATTACTTTGTAGAGCCAACCACATGAATTGTTATTTGTGCCACGACAGAGTCAGAATTAATAATAGTGAAATTTTAAATCTTCAAACCAATCTGACACAACTAAAATTTAATGGTGAAGTTTTTAATCTTCAAACCGAGTAATATCATATATAACCAAATCTAATAAACGGTGAAGTTTGTTTATCTGCAAACCGAGTAATATCTGACACAAATAGATATAATATATGGTGAATTATTTAGTCTTCACACCGAGTAATAAATTGGAGTAGAAAATCACTAAGACTTTAATCTACAAAATAAGTAGAAAGTCACTTGGACTTTAATCTCCGATAAATGAGTTGAACGTCGCAAAGACTTTAATCTCAATAAACGAGTAGAAGAATATCACGCAGATTTTAATCTCGACACAAGAGTAAAATATCACGAAGATTTTAGTCTCCATAACATGAGTAGAAAATCACGAGAATTTTAGTCTCCAAAATGGGGGTAAAAATCATAATATTTTAATTTTCTTTTCAAATGGCTTCCAACCAAACCATTGTAACCCCAAACATTTCAAGAGTTTGATATATTATTCTTTATCAAACTCATATATGTATATCTTTATATATTATTTTCATGATATCAAGTATACCTCATTAAACAAAAAATGGAGTGTGAACAAAATATTCCTTCCTCCGTAGCAATATTTGTTTGCTTCACAAAGTAATATCCGTACTAGAGGGAAAGTGTCACGATCCAAAGTTTATCTAGTCGCGATAGAACCTAACTCAACCCGTCAAATAGGCCAATTAACAATTATCCAATTTAATAAAATTTAATAAAAAAAATGATAATACAACTGCTTTTATACAAGAATTTTCTAAGGACTGGTAGTACAAATTATGAGCGTCTAAGATTTAGAGTTTACAAATGTAGTATGAAATAAATACATCATCTATCTGAATGTACATAAACAAATTTTCATAAGTCTAGAGCTACCATGAACAAGAGCCAGTTGTGACTGGAACGCAAATACATCTTCAAATCCAGCTCCCGTCGTGCGCATCAACATCATCATCCAACATCTGCACGCAAGGTGCAGAAGTGTAATATGAGTACAATCGATTCCATGTACTTAATAAGTAACAGACCTAACCTTAGGTTGAAAGTAGTGATGAGCTGGGACAAGGGGAAGAGTCCAACTCTAACCAATAACATCTCATAACAACACAATTTAAAGCGGCACAAGTAATAAATCAATAAATAGATGCTCAGATCGTATACAACTCCGAAAAATAAATATATTTTTCAAGTATAATAGTAAAACTCAAATCTTTTGCGAAAATCACCAAAAATATGAGTAAATCCGAAATTTGTGATTTTTCTCAAAAATCTTTCAACAGTAAATAAGATGTTGCATTTTCTGATAGGATGACGAAAATACCTCTTTATGCCTATATATCAAGTATGCATGTCTAATGCAATGCAGTACAATGATGACTTTATGTACTCACACTCTCAGAGTACTCAATCTCACTGTCTCGCATTTTCACTTATCACGCTCAATATTCAGCACACTCAGTCACTCGGCACTGTACAGGGCAGATCCAGCCCAAACATAAATGACAACTCACGCACAGTCACTCAGTACTGTATGTGGCCAATCCAATCCAGGTAAGATCCATCCCAAATATAGGCTATATATATATATATATATATATATATATATATATATATATATATATATAT
>AWOL01S0012421.1:7743-44494 GCA_000715115.1 Nicotiana otophora
CATGTTCCTCTCGACTGTACGAGTAGATCAAGATATCATCAATAAACATAACCACAAAGGAATCCAAGTAGGGTTTGAACACCCGGTTCATCAAATCCATGAATGTTGCTGGGGCATTTATCAGCCCAAATGACATCACTAGAAACTCATAATGCCCATACCGAGTCCGAAAAGTTGTCTTAGGAAGATCAAATGCCTTAATCCTCAACTCATGGTAGCCAGATCTCAAATCAATCTTTGAAAACACCTTGGCACCCTGAAGTTGATCAAATAAATCATCAATCCTCGGCAATGGATATTTATTCTTGATGGTGACTTTGTTCAACTGTCGATAATCTATACACATCCTCATCGATCCATCTTTCTTCTTCACAAACAACACAGGTGCACCCCAGGGTGAGACACTAGGTCTAGTGAAGCCCTTATCAAGGAAATCTTGCAACAGCTCCTTCAGTTCTTTATACTCTGGCGGGGCCATGCGATACGGCGAAATGGAAATAGGCTGAGTGCCTGGAGCCAAATTAATGCAGAAATCAATATCCCTGTCGGGTGGCATCCCCGGCAGGTCTGCAGGAAACACCTCTTGAAACTCACGAATAACCGGCACCAAATCTATGGAAGGAACCTTCGCACTAGAATCGTCGACATAAGCCAAATAAGTTAGACACCCCTTCTCGACCATATGTCGAGCCTTCACATAAGAGATAACCCTATTGGCAGAATGGCCAAGATTTCCTCTCCACTCTAATCGAGGTAACCTCTACAAGGCTAAGGTCACTGTCTTGGCGCGACAATCTAATATAGCATGATAAGGTGCCAGCCAATCCATACCCAGTATGACATCAAAATCAACCATGTCAAGAAGTAGGAGATCTACATGAGTCTCAAGACTCCCAATGGTGACCACACATGAACGATAAACAGGATTTACAACAATATCATCTACCACTGGTGTGGACACATACACAGGAGCACTCAAAGAATCATAGGGCACAACCAAATAGGAAGCAAAATAGGATGACACATAGGAGTAAGTAGATCCCTGATCAAATAGAACTGAAGCATCTCTGCTGCAAACTGAAACAGTACCTGTGATAACAGCATCGGATGATTCAGCCTCAGGCCTGGTTGGGAAAGCATAACACCGGGGCTGGGCCCCACCACCCTGAACTATGTCCCTGGGACGACCTCTAGCTTGCTGGTCTCCACCTCTAACGGCCTGACCTCCACCTCTAACAGTCTAGCCTCTACCTCTGGTTGTCTGACCCCTGCCTCTGGCTGGCTGAGTAGGTAGTGTAGCAACTGGTGCCGGAACCATGGCACGAGAATTCTGATGTTGTGAGTTGCCCGTTACCCGAGGGCAAAATCTAGCAATGTGCCTCGAATCACCACAAGTATAATATAACTTCGGTTGGTATGACTGATGACCTTGAAACTAATCCTGTCGACCTGAATAACTACCCTGATGACTTTGGAGTGGAGGTGCACTAATAGGAGCTGGTGGTGTACTGTAGGCTAGCTGGTCGGAATAATGCATCTGAGGGCCATGACCACCTGAGGCACTGTGAGATGCCTGAAGCGCTGAATGAAACGGCCTGGGAAGATGGCCTCTACCAAAAGTACTCCTGCCTCTAGGTGAGGCACCGCTGAACTCACCAAAATGACGAGGTCTCTTGTCAGACCCCTAACCTCCCTGAGTAGGAACCAGTTCAACTCGTCTAGCGATATTAGCAGCTGCCTGAAAAGAAATCTCGCTCCCCGTCTCCTTAGCCATCTACAATCTGATAGGGTGAGCAAGTCTATCAATAAACCTCCTCACCCTCTCTCTCTCTCTCGGTGGGAAGCAGAAGGATGGAATGAAGGGCCAAATCCACAAAACGGGTCTCATACTAAGTAATAGTCATACTGCCCTGCTGGAGACGCTCAAACTAACGGCGACGCTCCTCTCTCAATGTGATAGGCAGAAACTTCTCTATGAAGAGCTGAGAGAACTGGTCCTAAGTAAGAGCAGGCGACCCAGCTGGTCTGGTCAACAAGTAATCTCTCCATCATTTCTTGGCGGAACCCGTCATCTTAAATGCAGCAAAATTTACCCCATTGGTCTCCACTATACCCATGTTCCGTAAAACCTTGTGACAGCTGTCAAGATACTCCTGGGGATCCTCTAAAGGAGCACCGCTGAAGTGAAGAGGAAAGAGCTTGATAAACCTGTCTAATATCCATAAGGCCTTAGAAGACATAGCTGGCCCATCTCCGACCTGTGCCGCAATAACTGGTTGAACTAATCTGATTGGTTGAGCTGCTGGAGCCTGATACTGCGGAGCTATCTGCTCCGGAGCGGGAGTGGTGGGAGTCGGAGCTCCTCATCCACCCTAAGATACTGCTGGTGCCATGGGAAATGCGCCAGTATGGGCCACACTCTCCATAAGGCTCACCAAATGGACCAAAGCGTCCTGAAGTACTGGAACCTCCTCGTCAAGCACTATCTGAGGCTCCACTGCTAGGGCTGCTGCTCGGGCCCTAGGCTGAGCCCTGCCCCTGCCTCGGCCTCTGGCACGACCTCGACCTCTGCCCTATGTAGGAGCTGTCATTGGAGGCTCTGGCTACTGCTCAGCTAAGGAAGTGGTACGTGTTCTCGCCATCTGTGAGAGAATAAGAGTAGAAGAGTTCAATCATTATTGAGAAAGTAAAATCACACAATAGAGAAGAAAAGAAGTGAAACTTATTCCTAAACTTCATAGCCTCTGGAAGATAAGCACAGACGTCTCTGTACCGATCCTCCAGACTCTACTAAGCTTGCTCGTGAATCGTGAGATCTAAGCAACATAGTGCTCTGATACCAACTGTAACGACCCAAAATTTCTCACTGACGGGACCGTGATGGCGCCTAACATTTTACTTGCTAGGCAAGCCAACGTTAGAGAATCATTTACCAATTCCTTATTTCCATTCGGTAATTAACAATAATTAACTACAATGAAATATAACCAGTGCAGAATATCATAAATCCGTATTAACTACTACCACCCGGATCTGGAGTCACAATTCACGAGCATTCTAGAATTTACAACAAGTAATAGTCTCAAGGAAATACAACTGTCTGAATGA
The DNA here is from genome assembly GCA_000715115.1 of Nicotiana otophora. NCBI lineage: Eukaryota > Viridiplantae > Streptophyta > Magnoliopsida > Solanales > Solanaceae > Nicotiana > Nicotiana otophora. The sequence continues at coordinate 10,852 of AWOL01S0012421.1, forward strand.
AAGAAAACAGTTGGACATAAGGGATAGACGGGGACTTCAAGGTCTGTGAACGCCGACAGATCTACCTTGAGTCTCCGGACAATGGACCAGTAGCAAATCTCGATCAACCTGAGTTGATATCAAAATCTGCACAGAAAGTGCAGAGTGCAGCATCAGTACAATCGACCCCTTGTACTAGTAAGTGTCGAACCTAACCTCGGCGAAGTAGTGACTAAGCTAAGACAAGACACCCACATATAACCTGAACAGTATAATCATGCTAGAGGCAATAACAATAAGTACAACAATAATGCATAAATAATGGGAGGGGAACATACGGTGGGGGAATACAACATAAAGAGTGAGAATAATTGAAAGAAATAATTGAACTAGAAATCCTTAAACGAATTGAGCAATTAAGACAGTAAGGAAAACTGCACGGCATCACCGTTCATGCTTTTACTCTCAACCTCACCAAATAATAATAAGACTGCACGGCATCACCCTTCGTGCTTTTACTCTCTTCCTCACATTATAAATAAATTATGCACGGCATCACCCTTCGTGCTTTAGACTCTTCCTCACAATATAATTATATTATGCACGGCATTACCCTTCGTGCTTTTACTCTCTTCCTCACATTATAAATAAATTATGCACGACATCACCCTTCGTGCTTTACACTCTTCCTCACAATATAATTAAATTATGCACGACATCACCCTTCGTGCTTTACACTNAACCAGTGCAGAATATCATAAATCCGTATTAACTACTACCACCCGGATCTGGAGTCACAATTCACGAGCATTCTAGAATTTACAACAAGTAATAGTCTCAAGGAAATACAACTGTCTGAATGAAAGAAAACAGTTGGACATAAGGGATAGACGGGGACTTCAAGGTCTGTGAACGCCGACAGATCTACCTTGAGTCTCCGGACAATGGACCAGTAGCAAATCTCGATCAACCTGAGTTGATATCAAAATCTGCACAGAAAGTGCAGAGTGCAGCATCAGTACAATCGACCCCTTGTACTAGTAAGTGTCGAACCTAACCTCGGCGAAGTAGTGACTAAGCTAAGACAAGACACCCACATATAACCTGAACAGTATAATCATGCTAGAGGCAATAACAATAAGTACAACAATAATGCATAAATAATGGGAGGGGAACATACGGTGGGGGAATACAACATAAAGAGTGAGAATAATTGAAAGAAATAATTGAACTAGAAATCCTTAAACGAATTGAGCAATTAAGACAGTAAGGAAAACTGCACGGCATCACCGTTCATGCTTTTACTCTCAACCTCACCAAATAATAATAAGACTGCACGGCATCACCCTTCGTGCTTTTACTCTCTTCCTCACATTATAAATAAATTATGCACGGCATCACCCTTCGTGCTTTAGACTCTTCCTCACAATATAATTATATTATGCACGGCATTACCCTTCGTGCTTTTACTCTCTTCCTCACATTATAAATAAATTATGCACGACATCACCCTTCGTGCTTTACACTCTTCCTCACAATATAATTAAATTATGCACGACATCACCCTTCTTGCTTTACACTCTTCATCACAATATAATTAAATTACGGCATCACCCTTCGTGCTTTACACTCTTCCTCACAATATAATTAAACTATGCACGGCATCACCCTTCGTGCTTTACACTTTTCCTCACAATTTACAGAATCAATAACAACGTATAGAGAGAAGTTTTACAAGAAATTAATATTTCATAAATGATTACTTTCACAATTTAACATCTCAACCTCGAATCAATATTCACAATTTTACCGACCTTGGTGGAACCGGATACAAGTCTCCCAACATTTCAACCAAAACAATAAGTATGGATAGCAAGATTTAAGACAACAAATTTGCAAGAAATGGAATTTCACTCGCATGCTATGACTCGAACACAATGTATAGATGATCGTCACCTCAACTATACGTCGTATTCAACAACAAAACACATAGCAAATACTCACACAATACCTATTCCCTCAAGCCAAAGTTAGACACAACACTTACCTCACTCCGAAGGCCACTTAATTCTCAATCACAGCTTTTCCTTTGGAATTCACCTCCAAACCACTCGTATCTATTCAAAAATGACTCAATAATATCAAACATTGCTAAAGGAATCAACTTTAATGAATAATTAAAAATTTCCCAAATTTTCCTCCAAAAGTCAAAAATCGATCCCGGGCCTGCTTGGTCAAAAACCCGAGGTTCGGACCAAAATTCTTTTGCACATTCACCCCCGAGCCCGAATATGTAATTAGTCATGGAATCCGACCTCAAATTGAGGTCTAAATCCCCAAATTCCCGAAATCCCTAGTTTCTACCCTAACCCCTAATTCTACCATGAAAACTCTAGATTTTAGGTTAAAATTCAAGAAATGTAATGGGTAATTGAAACAAAATGGTTTATAATCACTTACCAACACTTTGGGGAAGAAAATGACTCTTGGAAATCGCCTCTACCCGTTTGGTTCTTGAAAATGTTGAAGAAATGGCTCAAACCCGTGTTTGGAGTCTGTTTTAAGTCACTGGACAGGCCTTCATCGCGTTCGCAAGAGGCCTGTCGCGATCGCGATGCACAGCGGCCTAAGGCCTTCGCGTTCGCGAGTCTTTCTACACATTCATGTAAGGAAACTCCCCCTAGCCTTCGCGTTCACGACCCAGTGGATGTGTTCGCGTAGAAGAACATGGCCAACCCTCCCCCAGGTCCCCAAGTGCTTCGCGTTCGCGATGGTCAGGTCGCATTCGTGAAGGGTAAATCCCCCATCACTTTGCGTTCGCGAAGAAGAATTCTCAGCCTCACCATATTACTCTTCGCGTTCGCGAGAGGACCTTCGTGAATGAGAAGAAGGATATGCCAGACACGAGAATCTACAGAAAACCAGATGTTTCCCAAGTCCAAAATATCCCGTGGCCTATCCGAAACTCACCCGAGCCCTCGGGGCTCCCAACCAAATCATGCACACAAGTCTAAAAATATCATACGAACTTGCTCGCGCGATCAAATCGCCAAAACAATACCTAGAACTACAAATTTAGCACCAAATCAAATGAAATTCTCAAGAACATTTTAAAATTCCTATCTTCTCAACTGGACGTCTGAATCACGTCAAATCAATTCCGCTTCTCACCAAATTTCACAGACAAGTCTTAAATATCATAATGAAACTGTACTGGAATCCGGAACCAAAATACGGAACCGATACCAACAATGCCAAGCATCAATCAATTCTTAGAAATAATTATTTTTCACACTTTTAATTTTCATCAAAAATTCATAACTTGAGCTAGGGACCTCCGAATTCGATTCCGGGCATATGCCTAGGTCTCATAATTTGATACGGACCTACCGGGACCGTCAAAACACGGATTCGGACCCGTTTACCAAATATGTTGACCAAAGTCAACTAAAATCAACTTTTAAGGTAAAAATTCTTATTTTCATTAGTTTTCAACATAAAAGCTTTCTGGAAACCTGCCCGAACTGCGCACGCAAATCAAGGAGGGTAAAAATGAGATTTTAAGGCTTAAGAGTGTAGATTTGAGTTCTAAAACATAAGATGACCTTTTGGGTCATCACAGGAACATAAGAGTTGAACATGAATCAATTAATTCCAAATAAGACATGTAAGGGTGAATTTAGTAATTAGAGGATTTAACATGATAAAACAACTTTATATCTGATGGACATAAGAACCTAAGAGCCCTAAACAGTCAAATGTCCACAATTAAGCCCGAGTACATACACGTCACCTCGCATACACGGCCTTCACATGACACAATAGCACAAATGACTCAACTCCTAAGGGGTAGTTCCCCCACACAAAGTTGGGCAAGATACTTACCTAAAATAAGCTAGACAGATACTCTAAAATGACCTTATCGAGTGAAACAACCTACGAATGGCTCAAATCTAGCCAAAATAACTTCAAATCCTAAATAAAACTCATAGGAAACAATTCCGGATAATAAAGCTACGATCTTTAATTAAAACTAAAAACTCAACCCCTGGGGCACGCACCTTAGAACCTGATAAAATTCACAAAACCAGAACACCCATTCCGATACGAGTTCAACCATACCAAAATTATCAAATTCTGATATCAAATCGCCCTTCAAATCCTCATTTTACATTTTGAAAGATTTTTACAACTTTTCCCCAAATTTCCAACTTAATTCACTAATTAAATGATGAAAATAATAATGGATTCATGAAATATAATAAGATTCGGGTAAAGAACACTTACCCCAATGAATTGCTTGAAAAACCCATGAAACATCTCCCAAAGCCGAGGTGTACAACTCCAAAAATGATAAAATCCTCATACCCTCGAAATATATGTTCTACCCAGCGTTTTCACATTTGCAAAAAAAAATGTTGAATGTCGCATCTACGACCATCACTCAAGGTCAAAACTCCCAGAAGCGCCTTCCCCATCGCATAAGCGGAAATCTAGCTCGCACCCAAACTCGCAGAAGTGATTGAGCCCTTGCAGGTGCGCTTGCACATCTGCGCATCTCCCTCCGCAGATGCAGAACTTTCCACAGTATCTCCCCTTCATAGAAGCGAAACAATCCTCGCATATGCGTGTCTGTATCTGTGGCCGATTTTGTGCAGGTGCGAAAAACCAGCACCAGAACTGCCAACATGACCAAAACTGATCTGAAACTCATTTGAAACTCACCTGAGCCACTAGGGGCCCCGTCCGAATATACCAAAAAGTCCTATAACATAACATATACCTACTCGAGGCCTCAAACCACATCAAACATCGTCAAAAACTACGAATCTTACCACGAATCGAACTTATGAATTTTCAAATCTTCCAACTTCCAAAACTCATGTCGAAATATATCAAATCAACCTAGAATGACGTCAAATTTGCTAAGCAAGCCCTAAATAACATAATAGAGCTAATACAAACCCGAAACTGGAATCCGAGCCGATATCAAAAAGTCAACTCCCGGTCAAACCTCTCAACCTTCCAAAACTTCAACTTTTCAATTTTTACCAAAATGCTTCAAATTATCCTACGGACTTCCACATTCAAGTCCGGACGCATGCCTATGTCCAAAATCACCATACAAAGCTATTGAAATCATTAAAATGCCATTTTGGAGTCGTCTACACAAAAGTCAAACTCCGGTAAACTCTTACCACTTAAGCTTCTAAAACAAGAATTATCCTTCTAAACCAAATCCCAAAACATTGAAAACCGAACTCTACTACACACGCAAGACATAATACACAATATGAAACTGCTCAAGACCTTAAGCCACCGAACGGAATGCTAATTCTCAAAACGACCAGTCGGGTCGTTACATTCTTCCCCTCTTAAACAAACGTTCGTCCTCGAACGTGCCAAGAAGCATTCTAAAGTCATTAGGTCACTTAGTGTACTCACCATACATATACTCGCGGGTGATCCCACATCACCCCAATCCACGTAGGCCCGACAACACCAACTCAATTGAAGATTATTTCTTCCGCCAACACTAATAGACCTTAGAACCAAATTTTTTGCCATCCAATCATTCCCAAAAGAACGGATTCTCACATCAACACACGACATTAGCCTCAACCAGTTGCAACAACTCGTGCCTACACCTACCAGGTACAACCACAAGACGTAGCGCACTACACATATGTCCATAACAATATCTCTAATCACAATAGATACCCATAATCAAATAAAACACCAGTAAATACCATCATATTAGCTAAAACCTCATTCTAGAATTCCACAACACCAACAATGATGTAAGAAACACGAATACCTCATAACTATACACCCGAATCAGCAAGTTACCTCTAATGCCACCTGGGCACCCACCTCACAAGCTAAACCCAATCAGCACAATGCGAAAATGACTGAATGTGCAAAGAGAAACATATGAGAGAACTATCAAAAAACCCGACAGGCACAACTCCCTATCAGTACCATACTACGAATCAATTTCATAAGGGAGAGTTAAAACACATGAACTAATCACAAGGATCTCAATCTGATATAACTTCCACCGTGGTACGTAGCCCGGTTCACACATATCAAACCACATAAAAATACGAGGACCCTATCCTCAGCTCTGAAGCAGATATCATGACTAAGCCCTTCAATGAACCTGCGGACTGAGCCCTTCAATGAGAGAGTCTGAAGGTTTGTTGAGGGGCTTAATCATGATATCTGGTTCAATATGGCTCGGGAGTAAGAGACAAATATTCCATTTCAGTAGGTGGTAGAGATCGCTTGCCGATTAGAGGGCATGCGAGACTAGGAAAGAGGGGACATGTAGGGTTAGGAAAGACAGGATAGGGAGGCTAAGAGGCCTCGTGGACCAGGAGGATCTACTAGTCCCTATTTTAGAGGCCGAGTACGCCATGGTAAAGGTTTTGTGGGTCAGCTAGTTCAGTTTGCATTTCAAGCTTCGCGTGGTACTTCAGATATCTATGGGTCTCAGAGTGCTCGTATCGGACAACTTCCACAACCATGCCAGTAGAGAGGTTGCTTTGAGTGTGGAGATACCAGCCACATGCTGAGATATTATCACAAACTCCGTATATAGGTGTCACATCGGGGTATTCAGGCTATGAGTTCTGCTCCAGTTGCTAATATCCCTCCACTGCCAGCTTAGGGTGCAGGTTAGGTGAGTAGAAGGCACCCAAAAGGGGGAGGCCTAGCCCGTTGATATGCTTCCTATGGTAGGGTCGAGGTCGTTGCACTAGCTGATGTCGTTACAGGTCTGGTTTTGATTTTTTATAAGGAAGCATCATTTTATTTTGATTTGTTTCTACTTATAGGGGCGAGTTCTCCTATCTTGCTTCCCATAAGGGTGATTTTGTGATTTTGTACTCTGCTTATGTGATTATCCCTGTTGGGAGATTCTATAGTGGTAGCCGTGTCTATCATTTTGTTTTGTTCATTATTGAGAGCTATGAGACTAGTAGTGACTTTCTGTTACCCATTACGGTAGGTTTTGATGTGATTTCTGGGTGATTGGCCACGATTTGTGATTTAGTTGCTCTACCAGTGTGGGAACTCAGTATATGTTATGATTTTGTTGGAATTGAATTAGTGGAAGGTTTCAGTTGGTATGATGCGTATTCTACTTATGATTTAGAGCTGAGGATGGTGTCCTCGTATTTTCATATGGTTTGATAAGTTGAAATCGGGTTGCACACCGCGGTGGAAGTTATATGAGGATGAGATCTTTGTGATTAGTTCATATGTTTTAATTATCCCTTGTGGAATTGATTCATATTATTGTACGGATATGGAGTTGTGCATGTCGGGTTTGTTTGATAGTTCTCTCATCTGTTTCTCTTTGCACATTCAGTCATTTTCACGTTGTGCTTATTGGGTTTAGCTTGCGAGATGGGTGCCTATGTGGAATTAGAGGTAACTTGTTGATTCGGGTGAATTGTTATGAGGTTTTAGCTGAGATGAGGGTATTTGTCGCTGTTGTATTTGATTATAAGAATCTATTATGATCAGAGATATTATTATGAACATATGTGTAGTGCGTTATATCGTGTGGTTGTACCTAGTGGGTATAGGCGCGAGTTGTTGAAGCTGGTTGAGGCTGATACCATGTGTTGATGTGAGAACCGGGTCTTTCGGAAATGATAGCGATGGCGAAAATTTTTATTCTAAGGCCTATTAGTGTTAGTGGAAGAAATAATCTTCAGTTGAATTGGTGTTGTCAGGCCTATATGGGTTGGGGTGATGTGGGATCACCCGCGAGTATATGTATGATGTGTACACGCAGTGACTTAATGACTTCGGAATGGCTCTTGGCACATTCGAGGACAAACGTTTGTTTAAGAAGGAGAGAATGTAACGACCTGACTGGTCGTTTTAAGAATTAGCATCTCGTTCGGTGGCTTAAAGTCTCGAGCAGCTTCATATTGTGTATTATGGCTTGCATGTGCGATCGAGTTCGGTTTTCAGATGATTCGGGATTTGGTTTATAAGGATAATTCTTGTTTTAGAAGCTTAAGTGGTAAGAGTTGACTGGATTTTGACTTTTGTGTAGACGAATATAAAATAGAATTTTTATGATTTAAATAGCTTCGTATGGTGATTTTGGACTTAGGCATGCGTCCGGACTTGGATTTTGAGGTCCGTAGGATAATTAGAAGCATTTTGTCAAAAACTGAAAAGTTGAAATTTTGGAAGGTTGAGAGGTTTGACCGGGAGTTGACTTTATTTATATCATGCTCGGGTTTCGATTTCGAGAGTTGTATTAGCTTCGTAATGTCATTTGGACTTGCCTGCAAAATTTTATGTCATTCTGGGTTGATTTGATATGTTTCCACGAATTTTGGAAGTTGGAAGATTTGAAAATTCATAAGTTTGATTCATGCTGCGATTTGTATTTTATACATTGTGTGATATGGTTTGAGTCATCGAGTAGGTCCGTGTTATGTGATAGGACTTGTTGGTATATTCGGACGGGGCCCCGAGTGGCTCAGGTGAGTTTCAAATGAGTTTCAGATCATTTTTGGTCATGTTGCCAGTTTTGGTGCTGGTTCTTCGCACCTGCGCAAAATCAGCCGCAGGTGTAGACGTTCATATGCGAGGATTGTTTCACTTATGAGAAGGGGAGATACTGTGGCAAGTTCCTCTTCTGCAGAGGGATATGCACAGATGCGCAAGCGCACCTGCGAGGGCTCGATCACTTCTGCAAGTTTAGGTGCGAACTGGATTTTCGCTTCTGCGATGGGGCAGGCGCTTCTGCGGAGTCATAGGTGTGGCAGACTTTTCGCAATTGTGGTCTTTTTCCCTTGAGTGATGGTCACAAACATGACATTTTTGCTTGCAAATGCGAGGCCGCAGATGCGGCATTTTTTTCGCAAATGCGACAATGTTGGGCAGAACATATATTTTGAGGGCTTGAGGATTTTATCATTTTTGGAGTTGTAGACCTCGGCTTTGGGAGACGTTTCATTAGTGTTTCAAGAAATTCATTGGGGTAAGTATTCTTTACCCGAATTGTATTATATTTCATGAATCCATTATTATTTTCATCATTTAAGTAGTGAATTAAGTTTGACATTTGGGGAAAATTTGTGAAAATCTTTCAAAATGTAAAATGAGGATTTAAAAGGCGATTCGATATCAGAATTTGATAATTCTGAGGTGCGAGCTCAGGGGTTGACTTCTGGGTTTACTTTTTAGTTTAAATAAAGATCGAATCTTTATTATCCGAAATTGTTTCCTATGAGTTTTATTTATGGTTTGAAGTTATTTTGGCTAGATTTGTCTGGACATTTTAGAGTATCGGTCTAACTTATTTGAGGTAAGTATCTTGCCTAACTTTGTGTGGGGAAAACTATCCCTTAGGATATGAGTCATTTGTGTTAATTGTGTCATGTGAAGGTCGTGTACCCGAGGTGACGAGTATGTACTCGGGCTTATTTGTGGAAAGTTGACCGTTTAGGGCTCTTAGGTTCTTATTCTCATTAGATGTGAAGTTGTTTTAGCATGTTAAACCATCCATTTACTAAATTCACCCTTACGTGTCTTATTTGGAATTGATTGATTCATGTTCTACCGTTGTTGCCAATTAAACTCTTATGTGCCTTAATTGAAGTTTTTATTATTTCTTCAGTAATTGCTTAACCTTAATTGAAGTAGTCAGACATCTCTTTATAAAAATACTTCACTATATAAGCCAAGCTTTTCCGGAACCAATTTTCATGTTATTTTATAATATATGTTCTATATGATAGCACTTCGCTAAAACATTCAAAAATATTCGGAACAAACGAGGTTGTTATAAATAGGTTTGATTGTATTATTATTTCTTGCGTAATTTCTTAACCTTAATTGAAGTAATTATCTTTCTTCCGTAATTTCTTAGCCATAATTTAAGTATTGTAATCCTTTTCATTGTTGACATGTTCTTATTTGGGGTCATTGATTCATGCTATCTCTTTTATCGTTGAATTGTACTTTTGTGGAATAGTTGTTACACATTATCTATCACTTGTTGAGCTATTCTTGTTGAGTCCATTATTCCATGTTGTGTCTTTCTCTGTGAGCTCGTTCTTTCATTTCTTTATGTTTTGAAGTTCTTGTGTTGATTTACTTGTCGTACTCTTATGTTATTGTTGTTGTTGTTGGTGTACTCATTGTTGTTGACCCGAGGGCTATGTGTGGTTGTTGTATTGAAACTGTTTTGAGGAAATGTTGTGGCATATGGGCACAAGTTATGAAAGTCATTTTTTTTATTGTTAAGTTTTGGCACACGTGGTGTTGTTGAGAGGATTGTCGGGGTGTTCGCACTTGAGTTGTCTGTGATGTTGTTGCTATTGATATTTGCACATGCGGCGTGACAAGGTTGGCTATATATGTGGGTTAGTGCATGTGGCAAGATAAGGTGGGAATATTATTGTGCGCGTGCGGCGAGACAAGGCAGGCATTTGCTTTATTATTGCGCATGTGGTGAGACAAGGTGGGATATGTCGGGGAATGATTTGTGATGACTTGTGATGGCCTGGGGGCATTGTTATTATTGATATTTGTGTAGTGGTGTGCATACCTTGTGTGAGTTATACCGTGTACATTTTGGGGTGATCATTTCTTATGTGCCATTCATTGTCTCTACTCTTACTTGATGGCTTGAATTGTGGTAGAACACTTGCACAAGCATACACATGAACAAATCACCCATATCGGTTTAAGAAGATGAATCCTGATGTTATTGGCCATTTACATGTGAGAGTTAGCCTTGTCACAACCCAAAACTAACCGTCGTGATGGCGCCTATCGTGGAACTAGGCAAGCCAACTACTCAATGTCTATACCAAATAAGAACTGAAATACAATGTCTGAGGAATAAGAACTGAAATACAAATAAAGATAATGAATGAAATTCAAGGCCAGCGATCGCCATGCAACTACCTCAATAGTCTCCGAGATCTCGACTCCTCACTCAACAACCACTGTAATTGGAAGCACCTGGATCTGCACACGAGGTGCAGGGTGTAGCGTGAGTACAACCAACTTAGTAAGTAACAATTCCAAACTGTGGACTGAAAGTAGTGACGAACTCAAGTGGCACAGTTCAATATAGAAAATAACAGTGCAGAAACGTAGAATGCTTTAAAGTTTGATAAATATCTCAAAACAGTAAAAATGGATCAAATCTGAATGATATGAAGAATATAACTCCTCTACTTCTACATGCCAATGCACATGCTCTGTGTGACATACCATGCCGAAAACCTCATGTGCTCACACTCTAAAATGCTCAATCACTCAGTACTGTATATTGCCCATACGGCTCAGGGAAGATCCATCCCAGAACATATGCATCCCTGATCATCAGTCTCCCAGTACTGAGTAGGGTCAATCCGGCCCGTGGAGAAGATCCATCTCTAGGTGTATAATGCTTCGGAAAAGATCCATGTCCAAGGAAGATCCATCCCTCAATAATATCAACCGCGCTCACTAGGGTGTGTGCAGACTCCAGAGGGGCTCCTTCAGCCCAAGCGCTATCATAAATCAGTATAATCGTTGTGGCGTGCAGTCCGATCCCATAAATGTCACTCATATCCAGGCCTTCGGCCTCACTCAGTCATCATTCTCTCCAGTCTCTCTCTCACGAGCTCACAATGTCATGATTATAGCCCGAAAACAATGACATGATGTATCAATAAATAATAACAGAGACTTAGATATGATATGAAATGAATGAATATGAATGAGTACGAAATAAGTAAGACAACAGCAAGAAACGACCATTATGGGCCCCAACAGTACCGGCATAAAGCCTAAACATGATATTTAGCATGAGTGACAGCTCAATTAATTTATCACATGATGAAAACACATATATCAACAAGGTAGAACCACTATACAGTGCCATGGAATTGACCAGGTCGCAATTCTCACGGTGCACGCCCGCACGCCCGTTACTTGGCATGTGCGTCACCTCAATACCAATCACATAACACATAAATTCGGGGTTTTCGAACCCTCAAAACCAAGTTTAGAATTGTTACTTACCTCAATCGGAGCAAATCCCTACTCCAATATGCCTTTGCCTCGCAAATCGGCCTCCAAATGACCCGAAACTAGCCACAAACAGTACAATACAATCCATACGGGATAAAGGAATGAATTCTACAAGAAATTACTAAGTTATAACTCAAAATCCGAAATTGGTTCAAAACTGCCCCTCGTGCTCACTTCTTGGAATCCAACAAAACTCATAAAATCTGAAAGACCATCCAACCACGAGTCTAGTCATACCAAATTCATCCAAATCCGATACCAATTGGTCATTCAAATCCGTAAAATCAACTCTATAAATCCCTAACCTCAAACCCCCAAATTACACCTCAAAAATACACCAACAAGGTGGAAAATCAGTGGGAAAACATAATTATTGAAGAAATATGAACATAAGAAACTTACCTCAAGAATCCCCTTGAAAATCCTCTCAAAACCCTCCACAACCCTTATGTTTATATGTTCTACCCAGTCAAACCGCACCTGCGGTCCCACTCTTGCGGTGAAATCTCCGTATTTGCGGAATTCACTTACCTAGTGTGCCTTCGCTTCTACGACACCCAGTCCGCTTCTGCGGACACGCTCCTGCGAAGGGCTATCCGCTTCTGCAAAGCAACCTCACCAAGCACCCATGCGCTTCTGCGATCCAACACCCGCATCTGCGGACACGCAGGTGCGGAAAGGACCTCGCACCTGCGATCTCTGCCAACTTCCCTCTTGACCGCTTTTGCGGCCCCTTCCTCTCTTCTTGGAGCTCGCATCTGCGGTTCCCAATCCATAGGTGCGATTACACCAGTAGTTGCAAATCTTCAACTTCAAACCTGGGTCTATTAACCACCCGAAATCAACCCGAGGCCCCCGGAACCTCAACCAAATATACCAAAAAGTCTTAAAATAACATGTGAACTCAGTCGAACCATCAAATCCCCTCAAACAATATCAAAAACACAAATCGCACATAGATTCAAGCCTAATGAACTTTGAATTTCAAAATTTCTATAACTGACACCTAGCCTATCAAATCACGTCCGATTGACCCCAATGTTTGCACACAAGTCACAAATGACACCATAGACCATCCCCGATCGGCATCCAACTTCTGGAATCGGAATCCAACTTCCGGAATCGAAATCCGTCCCCGATATCAAAAAGTCCGCTCTCGGTCAAACTTCCAAAAAAAATCAACTTTCGTCATTTCAAGCCTAATTCAACTATAAACCTCCACATCACAATTCGGATACGCTCCTATGTCTAAAATCACCTAACGGAGCTAACGGAATCATCAAAATGCAAATTCGGGGTCATTTACACATAAATCAACATCCCATCAACTTTTCCAACTTAAGCTTTCCATTATGAGACTAAGTGTCTCACTTTATTTTGAAATCTCTTCGAACCCAAACTAACTAACCCGATAAGTCATATAACAACTATAAAGCTCAAATGGAGCAGTAAATGGGGGAACGGGGCTACAACTCTCGAAACGACCGACCAGGTCATTACATCCTCCCCTTCTTAAACAAACATTCATCCTCGAACAGGTCTAGAAACATACCTGGAGTCTCAAATAGGGCTGGATATATGCTCTGTATCTCTCGATCGGTATCCCAAGTAGACTCCTCCATGGGCTGACCTCTCCACTACACCTTCACTGAAACTATATCCTTTGACCTCAACTTTCGAACTTGCCGATCGAAAATGGCCATCGGCTCCACCACATAAGTCAAATCACCATCCAACTGAACTGTGCTAAAATCCAAAATATGAGACGGATCGCTGACATACTTTCGGAGCACAGAAACATGAAATACTAGATGCACACTCGACAAGATAGGTGGCAAGGCAAGCTTATAAGCCACCCCCCATCATCTAAAGTACCTCAAAAGGCTCAATAAACTGAGGGCTCAACTTTTCCTTCTTCCCGAATATCATAACACCCTTTATGGGTAAAACCTTCAGTAGAACCTTCTCCCCAACAATGTAAGAAACATCACGGACCTTCCTGTTGGCATAACTCTTCTATCTGGACTACGCCGTGAGAAGCCGCTCCTGAATCAATTTAACCTTGTCCAATGCATCCTAAACCAAGTCAGTACCCAATAGCCTAGCCTCCCCCGGCTCGAACCAACCTACCAGAGATCTACACTGTCTCCTATATAAAGCCTCATACGGAGCCATCTGAATGCTCGACTAGTAGCTATTATTGTAGGCAAACTCTGTGAGTGGCAGAAACTGATCCCAAGAACCCCCAAAATCAATGACACAAGTGAGTAGCATGTCCTCCAATATCTGAATAGTACGCTCAGATTGTCCGTCCGTCTGAGGGTGAAAGGTTGTGCTCAACTCAACCTGGGTGCCCAACTCTCGTTGTACTGCTGCCCAAAACTGCGATGTAAACTGCATGCCTCGATCTGAAATGATGTACATTAGCACACCTTGAAGGCGAACAATCTCTCGGATGTAAATCTCAGCCAACCGCTCTAAAGAATAGGTAGTACCAACTGGAATAAAGTGCGTAGACTTGGTCAGCGGATCCACAATCACCCAAATAGCATCGAACTTCCTCGAAGTTCGTGAGAGCCTAACTACGAAATCCATGGTGATCCGCTCCTACTTCCACTCTGGAATCTCTAACCTCTGAAGAAATCCACCCAGTCTCTGATGCTCATACTTCACCTGCTAACAGTTAAGGCACCGAGCTACAAACCCCACTATATCCTTCTTCACTCTCCTCGAACAATAGTGATGCCTCAAGTCCTGATACATCTTCGCGGCACCCGGATGAATGGAATACCGCGAACTGTGGGCCTCCTCAAGAATAAACTCACGTACCCCATCCATATTGGGCACACAAATCTGACCATGCATCCTCAATACCCCATCATCCCCAATAGTCACATCTCTGGCATCACTGTGTTGAACTGTGTCCTTAAGGACAAGCAAATGGGGATCATCATACTGGCGCTCTCTGAAGCAATCATATAAGGAATACTGAGAAACCATAAAATCTAGAACTCGGTTGGGCTTCGAAATATCCAATCTCACGAACTGATTGGCCAAAGCTTGAACATCAACTACAAGAGGTCTCTCTCCAACAGGAATGAATACGAAACTACCCATACTCACCGCCTTCCTACTCAAGGCATCGGCCACCACATTGGCCTTTCCGGGATGATACAAAATGGTGATATCATAGTCCTTTAGCATCTCCAACCATCTCCGTTGTCTCAAATTTAGATCCTTTTGTTTGAACAAGTGCTGGAGACTCCGATGATCATTAAACACCTCACAAGACACACCGTAGAGATAATGCCTCCAAACCTTCAATGTATAAACGATGGCAGCTAACTCCAGATCATGAATAGGGTAGTTCCTCTCGTGAGGCTTCAACTATTGTGAAGCATAAGTGATCACTCTACCCTCCTACATCAACACACACCCAATGCCGATCCGAGAAGCATCACAACACACTATATAAGAGCCTGAAGTTGATGGCAAAACTAGAACTAGAGTTGTGGTCAAGGCAGTCTTGAGCTTATGAAAGCTCTCCTCACACTCATCCGACCACCTGAAAGGAGCACCCTTTTGGGTTAATTTGGTCAAGGGAAATGTAATAGATGAGAAACACTCCACAAAGCAGCGATAATAATCGGCCAAGCCAAGAAAGCTCTAAATCTCTATAGCTTAGGATGGTCTAGGCCAACTCTGAACCGCCTTTATCTTCTTCGGATCCACCTGAATACCCTTGCTGGACATCACGTGTCCCAAGAATGCCACTGAACTGAGCCAAAACTCACATTTGGAGAACTAGGCATAAAGTTTCTTCTCTCTCAACTGTTGCAACATAATCCTCAAATGTTGGGCATGCTCCCCCTGGCTACGAGAGCACACCAGGATATCATCAATGAACACTATAACAAACGAGTCGAGATAAGGATAAAACACATTGTTCATCAGATGTATGAACGTTGTTGGGACGTTGGTCAGCCCAAATGATATCAAAAGGAACTCATAATGACCATAACGGGTCTCGAAAGCTATCTTTAGAATATCCGAGTCCTGAATCTTTAACTGGTGATACCTAGACCAATCTTGGAGAACACCCTCGCCCCCTGAAGATGGTCAAACAGGTCATCAATACACGGCAAAGGATACTTGTTCTTGATTGTAACTTTGTTCAATTGCCTATAATCAATGCACATTCTCATAGTACCATCCATTTTCTTCACAAACAACACGGGTGCACCCCAAGGTGATACACTAGTCCTAATAAACCCCTATCAAGGAGTTTCTGAAGCTGCTCCTTCAATTCCTTCAACTCAGCTGGTGCCATGTGATATGGTGGAATAGAAATGGGCTAAGTGCCTGGCACCAAGTCAATACCGAAGTCAATATCCATATCAGGTGGCATGCCCGGCAAGTCTACAGGAAACACATCCGGAAATTCCCATACCATTGGAACACAATCAATAGTAGGAGTATCAGTACTAACATCTCTCACAAAGGTCAAATAAGATAAACAACCCTTCCCAATCATCCACTGGGCCTTCAAATATGAAATCACTCTACTAGGAACATAGTCTAGAGAACCTCTCCACTCAATCCACGGCAAACCCGCCGCTGCCAACATCACAGTCTTAGCATGACAATCTAGGACAGCATGCCATGGAGACAACCAATCCATACCCAAGATCATGTCAAAATCAACCATACTAAGCAATAAGAGATTAACTCTAGTTTCCAGACTCCCAATGGTCACTACACACGATCGATATACACGGTCCACAATAATGGTATCGCCCACCGGCGTAGAGACATGAACAGATGACACTAAGGACTCACGGGGCATATCCAGATAATGAGCAAAATATGATGAGACATACGAATAAGTTAAACCAGAGTCAAATAGTACAGAGGCCTCCCTGTGGAAAACTGAGACAATACATATGATTACTACGTCTAAAGAAACATCATCAGGTCTGGTAGAAATAACATAGAATCGGGCCTGACCACCATCCGATCGGCCTCCCCTTCTAGGGCGACCTTTATCTGACTGAGCTCCACCCCGAGCTGGCTGGGTGGGTGATAAAGTAACGGGTGTTGAAGTCGTAGGCTGACTCTTCTGCTGAGCTGGACCTCCCGTAAGGCGGGGACAATACCTATTGATGTGACCCGTATCTCCACACTCGAAACAACCCCTCCCTGCGAATGGCAGTAGGGACTGGAGGGAGCCCCGAGCACCAGAATACCTGCTAGAAGAAGACGGTGCTGATGAGCCATAAACTGGAGGTGCATGGGACGAACTCTGAGCTGGAAGGGCACTGGGAGATGATTGGCCCTGATGTGTACAGTATAAACCATGGCCGGATGATGCACCGTGGTGAACTGGACGAGCCGTCTGAGCATGCCTATAAGGACGACCCCTGTTGTGGTAAAACTGAACTCCAGAAGGAACACCACTAAAACCTCCTACCCCACGAGGCCTTTTGGATTCCCTCTCATCCCGCTCCTGACTGCGGACTATCTCTATCTACCGAGAAATATCAATAACCACATCAAAGGTAGCACCATATTCCCTAGTTGATGTACGAGATGCACCCCTACCACTATTGCGGCCTCTACTACGACCTCGGCCTCTCACGACCCCAGCTGGTAGTACTGCTGGCTGTCCATCCTACCCAATAGTGAGTGTCCTCGCCATCTGTGAGAGAATAGAATAACAGAAGATTAGTTACTGGAATCAACAAATTTGCACGACAAGAATACAAGAATGTGAAATTTCCTAAGGGTTTGGCAGCCTCCTGAAGATAAGTACAGACGTATCCGTACCGATCCGCAAGATTCTACTAAACCTGCTCAGGACTCGTGAGACCTATCTAACCTAGGCTATGATACCAACTTGTCATGACCCAAAATCAACTGTTGTGATAGCGCCTATCGTGGAACTAGGTAAGCCAACTACTCAACCAGTTCAACCAAGTAAAAACTTTGCAAATAAAACGGAAGCAGTTAATATTTTAGAAACAAAACAATTTAAAAACATAAATAAAACCACAACGCAATACAAATCTCTCCCAAAATCGGGGTGCCTGCGAGTGCATGAGCATATATACCAGGATACAGCCTACTACAATATCTGAGAAATAAGAACTGAAATACAAATAAAGATAATGAAGGAGAGTCAAGGACTGCGATCACCATGCAGCTACCTCGATAGTCTCCTAGATCTCGACTCCTCACTCAACAACCGATATAACCGGTCACCTGGATCAGCACACGAGATGCAGGGTGTAGCGTGAGTACAACCAACTCAGCAAGTAACAAATCCAAATTATGGACTGAAAGTACTGACGAACTCAACTGGCACAGTTCAATATAAAAATAAAAGTGCAGAAACGTAGACATGCTTTCAAGTTCGATAGATATCTCAAAACAGTAAAAATGGATCAAATCTGAATGATATGAAGAATATAACTCCTCTACTTCTACATGCCAATGCACATGATATGTGATATACCATGCTGACAGCCTCATGTTCTCACACTCTCAAATTCTCAATCACTCAGTATTGTATATGGCACATACAGCCCAGAGAACTCGGAACATATGCATCACTGACCATCAGCCACCTAGTACTGAGTAGGGCCAATCCAGCCCGTGGAGAAGATCCATCTCCAGGTGTGTAATTCTTCGGACAAAATCCATGTCCAGGGAAGATCCATCCCTCAATAATATCAACCGCGCTCACTAGGGTGTGTGCAGACTCCGAAGGGTCTCCTTTAGCCCAAACTCTATCATAAATCAGTATAACCGCTGCGACGTGCAGCCCGATCCCATAAATGTCACTCATATTCAAGCCCTCGGCCTCACTCAGTCATCAATCTCTCCAGTCTCTCTCTCACGGGCTCACAATGTCATGATACTAGCCCAGAAACAATGATATGATGTATCAATAAATAACAACAGAGACTGAGATATGATATGAAATGGATGAATACGGATGAGTATGAAATATCAATGAAATCAGTAAGACAACAACAAGAAACGACCACTATCGGTCCCAACAGTACCGGCATAAAACCTAAACATGATATCTAGCATGAGTGACAACTTAATTACTTTATCACATGATGAAAACACGGATATCAACAAGGTAAAACCACTATACAGTGCCATGGAATCTACCAGGTCGTAGTTCTCACTGAGCACGCCCGTTACTAGGCATCTGCGTCACCTCAATACCAATCACATAACACATAAATTCGAGGTTTTGAACCCTCATAACCAAGTTTCGAAGTGTTACTTAACTCAATCCGAGCAAATCCCTACTCCAACATGCCTTTGCCTCGCAAATCGGCCTCCAGATGACCCGAATCTAGCCACAAACAGTACAATACAATCAATACGGGCTAAAGGAATCAATTCTACAAGGAATTACTAAGTTATAACTCAAAATCCAAAATTAGTTCAAAACTGCCCCCCCTGGCCCACGTCTCGGGATCCAACAAAACTTACAAAATCCGAAATGCCATCCAACCACGTGTTTAGTCATACCAAATTCATCAAACTCCGACACTAATTGGTCATTCAAATCCCCAAAATCAACTCTGCAAATCCCTAACCTCAAACCCCCAAATTACAGCTCAAAAACAAACCAACTAGGTGGAAAATTAGTGGGAAAACATAATTATTGTAAAAAGATGAACACAAGGAACTTACCTTAAGAATCTCCTTGTAAATCTTCTCAAAACCGTCCACAATCCGAGCTCAAAACATTAGAAAATGAAGAAAATTGCAAACCCTTATGTTTATATGTTCTGCCTAGTCAAACCGCACATGCGGTCCAAAATCCGCTTCTGCGGTCCCGCTCTTACGGTGAAATCTCTGCATTTTCAGAATTCACTTACCGAGCGTGCCTCCGCTTCTGTGACGCCCAATCCGCTTCTGCGGACACGCTCCTGTGAAGGGCCATCAGCTTCTGTGAAGCAACCTCACCAAGCGCCTATGCGCTTCTGCGATCCAACACCCGCATTTGCGGACACGCATGTACGGAAAGGACCTCGCACCTGCGACCTCTACCAACTTCCTTCTTGACCGCTTCTGCGGCCCTTTCCTTGCTTCTGCAAGCTCGCATCTGCGGTTCCCAATCCGTAGGTGCGATTACACCAGTAGTTGCAAATCTTCAGCAATTCTTCAACTTCAAACCTTGGTCTATTAACAACCCGAAATCAACTCGAGGCCCCGGGGACCTCAACCAAATATACCAACAAGTCTTAAAACATCATGTGAACTCAGTCAAACCATCAAATCCCCTAAGACAAGATAAAAAACAAAAATCGCACATAGTTTCAAGCCTAATGAACTTTGAATTTCCAAATTTCTACAACTGATGCCTAGACTATCAAATCACGTCCGATTGACCCCAATGTTTGCACACAAATAACAAATGACACCACGGGCCTACTCTAACTTCCGTAATTGGAATCCGACCCCGATATCAAAAAGTCCACTCTCGGTCAAACTTCCAAAAAAAATCAACTTTTGCCATTTCAAGCCCAATTCAACTACAGACCTCCATATCATAATTCGGACACGCTCCTAAGTCTAAAATCACCTAACAGAGCTAACGAAACCATCAAAATGCAAATCCAGGGTCGTTTACATATAAGTCAACATCTGGTCAACTTTTCCAACTTAAACTTTTCATTATGAGACTAATTATTTCACTTCATTCTGAAATCTCTCCAAACCCAAACCATCTAACCCGATAAGTCATAAAACAGATATAAAGCACAAATGGAGCAGTAAATAAGGGAACGGGGCTACAACTCTCAAAACGACCGGCCGGGTCGTTACAATCATGTTGGCACGTGAGTTATCCACGTAGTCATGAGTCATTGTTATTGTTGGCACGTGAGTTGTCTATGCGGATAGTAGATATTGTCACTCTCTTGGAATGTGATTCGTTAGTGCGGTTATGAATTGTAATGTGGGCACAAGATGCCAAGTGATTAGGGTTCATTAATTGGGACCCGTGATTTGTGATTATGGGGTTTGGTACCTCGTGGAAATTCTTGAATAAATCTTGTGTAAAAGCGATGGTTCTTAATGAGTTGTTACCTATTTTCCTTTATTTGGTTTCACCGGACTTAGACTGTGTTCAGCTTACTCTACAGTATTATTACCTGTTTGCTAATTGATGTTTCTAGTGTTTCATTGCGAGTATTGTTTTGTCTTCCTTACAATGCTTAGATTTATATTAACATTGTTTCCCCAGTAGTTCACCTTCATGCTTGTTCAGGTTATTTAGTCCAGTAGGTGTCTTGACTGTCCCTCGTCACTACTCTATCGAGGTTAGTCTCGATACTTACTGGGTACCGCTGTGGTGCACTTATACTACACTTTTGCACACTTTTGTGCAGATCCAGGTATCGTGGATGCTTGTTGATCATTAGCTAGCTAATCGAGCATTGCCGTGGAGACTCAAGGTAAACCTGTTGTTGCGTTTGTAGGCCTCGGAGTCACCTTATGAAATTTCACCTAGTACTGTTTATTTCTATTTCGGAACAATTGTACTTAGGGATTTTCTATTAAAATTAGTAGAGCTTATGACTTGTACTACCGATTTTGTTATTGTTGGCTTGTATGGAATTTTCCATTTCGAATTTCATAGTTGTTGGTTAAATTTTGCCATTATTTTTGTAAGTGTTAGGCTTACCTAGTCCTAAAGACTAGGTATCGTCACGACATCCTACATAGGGAAATCGGGTCGTGACAGGTATTTATCCATGCTCGTATTGTGTTTAAGCTATGATAAGCCTAGAATTGACTATTAAGCTTTAAACTATGATGTTTCTCATATTTGTACTATTGTGTGAACTATTTGCGCCGTGTTTGAGGCTACATAGAGGTGATAAATGCTATTTTGTTATGCAATTTTTGACTTGAGCTATGATAGCACACTTTGCACATGCCTACACTTTAGCAAATCATTTATACCAGTACAAGAGCATGAGATTTGTTATTAATTCATCACATATATGTATTCTTGTTTATTTGCTCTTGTGTGATATGATTAGACCGGATGCTTGTGACCACGTCGGGTGGATTATGTGGTTATTCCCATGACTACACCGGGCGAATTGTGTTGATAAACCTGTGACCACGTTGGGCAGATTGTTATATAGCCGGTGACCACGTAGGGCGGATCCATCACATTGAGTCGTTGACCACGTCGGGTGGATTACATATTGAGCATGTGACTGTGTCGGACTGGTAGCACGTTGAATTGGCCGTGCTTGCGCGTGGATAAGGATCCATCCCCCTAGGGTCACCATCTCATGTTTCTCTCTTGATGGTGTACACGAGGATTGTGAGAAACCAACGGGTTTCTGGTTGATGTGAGCTCTAGGAGAGCTGGTCACTATTATTGGATCGGGTTGTGCGCCGCAACGGACTGATATTTGGTTATTGTATTTCATCTTTACTTGCAATTTCCTTGACTGTCTACCTGATTTTACTTGCATATCTTTCGTATATGCGGGATTGTTGACTTAGCAGAACACTTTAAAACAAAGAATTGTGAGCATCAAAGTGGGTTTACTTGAGATTTCCTGATTTGATCATATATGTGTACTATACTTGTTGAAATTATGACACATGTGTTAGTGAGTATCATATATAGCGCTTGCTTCTTTTACCTCGCCGAGGTTAGTTAGGATACTTATTGAGTATATGGGGTCGGTTGTACTCATACCATACTTCTGCACCTTGCGTGTAGATCTTGGAGTTGTTGCTGCTGTGTATGGCGAAAGTTGGCATTGAATATGTACATGCGTTATAATTATGGCTATCACTTCTCCTTGGTAGCTTTAGATTCAAATTTTGTTCATGTACAATCCAAACAAATGTTGTAATTATTCCAGTTAAATATTTTTGTAAAATCTATTTTAGTGGTTCATGACTTGTACTACCAGTCCTTGGGTAGTTGTATAAAATTTAGTTATTTCATTTTTGACTCTTATCATTATCATTATATTATGTTTTTTTTGTTATTTGGCTTACCTAGCGGGTTGTGTTAGATGCCATCATGACGGGTTGGATTTTGGGTTGTGACAATATATAAAGTTTTTAAATTTGAATTAAAATAAAAAGAAGTTTATCTTTTGTTATCATGTTATCATATTTAATTCGTTTAATGATCATATGCAATAATATTAGGAACTTTTGTTATTTTTTCTAATTAAATACTACTTCTCCTCTGGCAAAAAAAGAAAAAAAACTACTTCATATAACTATATAACTCTTTCACATCGAAAACCATATAATTATAGTTCTTTAAAACACTATAGCTAGATTTGAATAAAGCGAATTTATTTTAAAATAAATGTAATATAAAGTGTACATGTCTATGTTTATCCAAATAACAAAAAAGAGTTTGAAAATTGAATAAAAGTTTACTTACATATATAATGAAGTAAACCTACATACTAGAGAATGAAACAACACAAAAACCAGTTAATATTCAAAAAAAGTTATTTTTTTTTTCTTTTTGAAAAATGTTTGTTTGAAGAGTCAATTTGTATAAATAGACATCAAAGAAATAATAAAACACTGGCTATACAATTACTATCATTAATTTTAATTTAGCACGCTCTAGGAATTGAAGGGTATAATGTCACGACTCAAAATCCACTAAAGGTCGTGATGGCGTCTAACACCGCCGTCAGGCAAGCCAACAGTAATTGATCACTTTATTACTTATTTTAGTATTTTGGATTCATATTTGTCATTAATTAAATCGTATGAAATAGAATATTTACAGAGAAAGTGATAATAATTACACATTTACAACAACAAACAACCCGTAGGAACCCCCAAAACCCGATGTCACAAGTGCATGAGCATCAACTAGGAAATATAATAAAATACAACATCTGTCTGGATTACAAATTAGAGAGGAGAATATAAATAACCCTGATGGAGACTCTGCAGGTTGCGAATCATAACATGAAATGCAGCTCGTGGTAAAGTCACCGCAATAATCGTGCCTCGGTGCCCAGAAGACCACCAGACATATATGTACCTGCACAAAAGGTGCAGCAAGTGTAGCATGAATACGTAAATCAACGCGTACCCAGTAAGTACCAAGCCTAAGCCCAGAGAAGTATGACAAGGGATCGACATTAATACTTACTAGTGGTCCAATAAGATAGATACAGTAGAGTAAACAGAAGTGACTCAGAGCAAACAAACGAAATAACAAGTATAAATACGTGGTAAAATTCTCCTCTCAGCAGTAACTCAAACTCTTAGCTAGCAATTTCCTCCTCATTCGGGGTATATATAATGGACCTCACCAAATAGGTCGCCACAATTCAAATCAGAAAAACTCGCAGGTATACTGCCTTCTTATCAATTATTACGCATGATTTCATAAGAGTATTTTTATATAAATGCCGAGATGTACGGCCCGATCCATTATGATATTTCTAAACCATAGATACATCTATTTTATATTGCTGAGGCAAACGGCTCGCTCGCATGATAGTGTGGTGCATAATCCTGTCGAGGCGTATGACCTGATCCATCATAATGTGCGCACTTCTGAGGGTCGAACGACACGAACCATAGATGTATCTATCATGCCGAGGCAAACGGTCCTATCCCATTAGAATAAGAAGCTTTGACGGGTCTTCGACTCCACTCAATAATAGTCGTGTGAGTTATAGATTTTTAAGGGAACATTTCGATGAGAACGCATAATACGGGAGACTTCCGTAAGGCGAGTACAATAATCTGCGGCTTATCATAAAGTCGTCAAATCTCTACAATAGCAAGTCTACCACTCTTCGCAAGACTAGTCTCAAGTCGTAATGTAAAATAAAGGAATTTAATAGGCCAGAGACAACTCAAATAGTACAGTATATAGCATGGCGAGAACCTAGGTCTACCCAGACACAAGATGAATCTAGCTACGTACGGGATCTCGACACTTCGCGCGTACGTAGCCCCCGCAACAAGTAGCACATAACAAACACATCACTTAGGGGTAGTTTCCCCCTCACAGAGTTAGACAGGAGACTTACCTCGCTCCGAAATTCCATAACTGGCTCCAAAGCTTCTCTAACACCTCAAACCAATGCCCGTCGATCCAAAACTATTCAAAAAAAGTTCAAACCAATCAAAATATATTCTAATACCCATAATTAATCAATTTAAACAATTTTTAACTCCGCTCAAAAAGTCGATAAAGTCAACCCTCTGGCTCACGTGCCCGGATTCCAAATATGTTTGAAGATAAACCTTACTCATAACATTATGAACTCAAATATATAATTTATTGTCAATTCCACATCCAATTTCGTTGTCAAAATCCAAAAATACCAAATTCTAGGTTTTCTACCAAAACACCCCCACAATTTCTACTAATTTCCATGTTAAAATCCTTATACGAATCATGTATTTAACTTGTAATAGGTGGGAATCACTTACCTTGAGTTTCTTAATGAAAATCTTCTCTTGAAGCTCTCCAAAATTTCCCCAACCAAGTGAAAATGGAAGCAAATGGGCCAAATTCCGTTTTTATAAAACACCTCTGCCTAGACGACCTTGCGCTTATGCGATCATCTTGCCCGCTTCTGCGGCGAAGTCCACGCTTCTGCGAAGTAGTGCCCAATAGCCCTGCCCGCTTCTTCACTCCAAGAACCGCATTTGCGCTCCCGCAGGTGCGGTAAATACTTCGCACTCGCGGCCTCTACCCTGATCACCTCCAGTCGCTTATGCGACTCACTTCCTCGCTTATGCGAGGTCACTTCTGCGACGCCTCACCCGCAGGTGCAGTTCCGCTTTTGCAGACACTCGACCGCATTTGCGGTCTAGTCTTCCCTCGGCAAAATCCATATCTACGCTTGCCTACCCACTTCTGCGGAGTCGCATCTGCAGCCTTGTTTCCGCATGTGTGATTGCACCAGGAATTGGCCAAAACCAGCATTCGTCAACTTCAGATTTCGATCCAATTTCAATCCATTTCAAAACCGAGGACCCCGGGACCCCGTCCACACATACCAACACATCCCATAACACGATACAAACTTAGTCGAAACCTCGAATAACGTCAAACAACATCAAAATTATGAATCGACGGCCAAAACCTTTCTTTAAACTTTCAAACTTCGATGAAAGCGTATGATTCATACTTATACATTCCAGGATGACGCCAAACTTTACGCACAATTCATAAATCACGATACGAACCTATTCCAAGGCTCAGAACCCCAAACGAACATCGATAACACCATATTCCATCTCAAACCAAACTTAAGAAATTGTTAAACCTTTAAAATGACAACCTTCCATAATGAGCGTTGAAATGCTCCCGGGTGATCCGATACTCAATCTGAACATACGTCCAAGTCCGAAATTATCATACGAACCTATTGGAACCTTCGAATCCCGATTCTGAGGTCATTTACTCAAAAGTCAAATCTTAGCCAATTTTTCCAACTTAAAGCTTCCGAAATTAGAATTTTCTTTCCAAATCAATCCCGAACTTCCCGAAATTTGATTCCGACCATACGTACAAGTCATAAAACCTTAGGTGAATCTACTCAAGGCCTCAAACTGCCGAATGGCGTGCTAGAGATCAAAATGCTAGTTGGGTCGTTACATTCTCCCACACTTAAACATACGTTCGTCCTCGAATGTGCTAAGGACTGCTCGTGAGTTATCCAAAATCCATGTTTAACACCTCGTGTACCTACCCGTGCCACCACATTCTAGTTGAACACATTAGCTCGAGCCAAACTACAAATCCCCTCTATAACCTTAGCTAACAAGCTTTAGAACCAAGCTCCAACTTCCGAATTTCTTTACAAGGCCTGATTCTAACACACGAACACCGTACCAATCAACACTCATTGTACCAAAACATGATCATGCATCTATGCTGAAATCACATCATGCACCACATACGTCGGTTGCCCATAATAACATCCTTCGACCACAATAGCTGAAATTTCACAAATCTGATGCCCGTAATATGCCTCATGACGCATATAAGTCTTGTTCCAACTCTCGAAATACTGCCACTACGGAAGAGATGTGTAGAAAGTAATAACCACTTACCAAATCAACAAATCATGGAGTCTCTCCTCCTGACAAGGACCATTACCTCATTCTGAACTGAATAACCATATTTGTTCTTTAATATACCCTATATAGATATGATCGCACTAATCCCAGGTCTGATAACCTTGTCTCACCCGGTATAAGCTGCTCAGGCAATAAGCCATCTCAAACACTACCAAAAATCTCATATGACGCTCACAATGCACCAACAAGCTACAAGTCAAACGTGATACATAATGGAAAAAAATGAACTCTGGAAAAAGAACTACCCGGCCCGCGTAATGAATAAAACGGCTGAAGAGATGCTATGAACCTTTCTCAGAGAATGAGAAACAAATACACAAAATAAGTATAGGGGATCATACTCAACATCTCGCTGTTGCGGCGTGCAACCCGATCCAAAAATGATACTGTTGCAGCATGCAACCCGATCCACACATAACAATAAATAAGGACGTAATCATCAAGCCATAATGCTTCTACCTATAGAATATCTAATGTCGTCCATAAGCACGCTAAATGCAAAAATACAACTCTGGGGAGACGGATAAAGCAATACGCCACAAACCCAAGCACGACCAAGGTGCGATAAATGATCTGCATCTCGAGAGCCATCATGCTCATCTAATACCACAAGCTACATGGTATTACAACATATGTGCGAATAATCAAGTCATCCCAATCCGGGATAAACTCCTACAGTTCACAACCAAAGGACTAAGGCACCTTCAAGTCATAAACTCTCATTTTAGCGAAAGTACCAGAATCTCCATACTTGGTTTCAATATTTAACAATCAAGTGACTAACATGTCATACTTATGCAGATTTCCCCGTGGGATACTCTCCCACGACCTTTCGCACCAGGTAGCAAGTATGCATGTCCATACCACCAATCGTTCTAATTCTGCAAAGTAAATCAAGAATCCATAAATCAATACACAATGCCACTTCTGCAGAACACCATTCTCAGGTGACACTAAAGAAAATGCCAGGTACTCTGAGCATCTGAATTCACCCCTGCTCATCTGAGCTCGTGACATTCTTATCAACACTGAACCGCAAACTTGATCCTCAACTTTCAAATTCCCATGCCTCTCACTGCACCTATCATGCCGCTATGCGAGAATACACGAATTCAATATAACCCCAGAACTACCAGTAGAAACAAACACTACATTGGCTTAGAAACCTTTCACTTAGCTCATTTCAGAAGAGCTAATGCAAAACGCAACTGAATTCCTAAACTGTAGAAGAAATACAAACCTCAAGACGCGATCTCGGCCGCCGTGACACCTCCGGAATCCATTCACACAACAAGGTCATCTAAATGAAATACCTCCCAAATCAATCAAGTTATGGTGGCTGTCAAGCCCCCACGTACAACCACAAACCACACGTATAACTTCACAAGCAGAAGGAACTGATCATTGCCACAATTATGCCGGTTCAATCATTACTAATCGACCCAACTTCTTTCAATTTACTCTTGACCTGCCTTGAAAATAATAATAGTTCCATTCACAATATAACGAACTCAATCTGCACTCATCCCGAGGGACCCGAATCACTAGACCACATCGTTTCAATACCCATGAATCATCTTATACCCTTCTCAAATGCACAATAGCATCTCCAACTGGTACCCCTAGTTTGCAAGACCTTCTGTGAATCCGAAGTTATTTCTCCCTTTACTCCAATACTGCACCGCATACTCGACGATGACATAGAACATTCCAAGTTCTGTTCGCAATCCACTGCAAAAACTCGGTCCTTAACTACACAGCAGACCTGAAATCCTTAGACACTACACTTTAATTCTTGAATCCACTAGGACCTTTGTTGAGAGTTACCTACTCTGACCTGATCCCGAACATCACCAAACTTCAACGCTCTACTAGCATATGAACACACTCTCGAAGAAGCAACCAGCTGAACTCTTTTTCATGTACATTACATCCTTAAGAAGCATACACTTGGAATCTTCCCAAATCCTACACCTCAATCGATAAGGCGAAGTATAGCACACATTTATCGAGTTCCTTGTTCGACTTACTACTGAAATTTCCTTTTCCTTCGTCATAAATAATCCATCAATACACCGATAACCAAAAACCGCACAAGCAGACAACCACGCGATCCAATTATACACGGTAGGGCTCCCCCCCCCCTAGCTTTAAGCTACCATCACATAATGTAGAGCCCACAACGATTCCCCCTTCTCATTTACCATGATCACGTACCGTTAACCCACCAATGTTTCTCGAAGTCCTTTGTTAAGTTTTTCATGA
Organism: Nicotiana otophora; assembly: GCA_000715115.1. Classification (NCBI taxonomy): domain Eukaryota; kingdom Viridiplantae; phylum Streptophyta; class Magnoliopsida; order Solanales; family Solanaceae; genus Nicotiana; species Nicotiana otophora. Next base: position 40,309 of record AWOL01S0012421.1, read on the forward strand.
ACATTTTGAATCATCAGTCACAATCACATATTCGACCTCTTACTGGGTAGCAAGTAGTATTATTCGCAGAAGCTTCATCAACATCATGGAATCGCTAACCTTCTCACAGGAGATAACCCACCTGTGGAATTCCTACCGACATCCCCCAACGATGCTGCACTGGATACAACTGCTCACAGCTGCATGATTATTTTACTTCGTGACTATTTTTAGGTTCCAATAACACCAATTTGAATCGTGCAAAAAATAAATATCACTACGAGATTTGAGAAAATATTAGTCTTTTTTCATGTAGTACAACAACAATAACATACCCAGTATTATCCCACACTGTGGGGTCTGGGGAGGGTAGTGTGTACGCAGACCTTACCCCTACCTTGTGAGGATAGAGAGGTTGTTTCCAATAGACCTTCGGCTCAGGAAAGTATAAGCACCACATTAATGAAAATATAGACAAGAAGGGACAACACCAAAAGCCATATAAAAGCAGAATAAAGACAACAAGATAGTAAGGTGATCAACAATGAAAGAAAATAACGGTTAATCATAAAAGCCTACTATCAACAGAAAGCGAGACTGCGTGCTAATACTACTGTTATGAACACTCTAGACTACCTACTCTACTACCCTAATCCTCGCTACCTTCCTATCAAGGGTCATGTCCTCGATCAGCTGACACTGCGTCATGTCTTGCCTAATCATCTCTCCCTACCTTTTCTTTGGCCTACCTCTACCTCTCTGTAGACCTTCCAATGTCAACCTCTAACACCTTCTCACCAGGGCGTCTGTGCTCTTCCTTCTCACATGACCAAATCACCTAAGCCGCACTTCCCGCATTTTATCCTCAATAGGGGCCACACCCACTTTGTCGCGAATAACCTCATTTCTAATCCTATCTAACCTAGTGTGCCCACACATACATCTCAACATCGTCATCTCTTCTACCTCATTTCATCTTTTTTCATGTAGTATTTATTAATTAATATCTAACGATTATCTATAATTATCTAGAAGGTTTAAATTTTAAGATTATTTACATATAATTCAAATAACTCAGATATTTAATATGGTTAGTGATAAATATCAAAATGGAGTCATACTGGAAAAAAACAATCATTGGCTAAAGAATTATTTAAATTTTTAAAAAGCCAACTAAAATGAGTTTTGAATTAAGGATAATATTTTTACTTACATTATTATAAAAATAATTATTAATGAAAAATAAAATTTTAGAAACTGAAATTTTAAAATAAAAATATTTTTTGATAGATATCAACACACCGAATAAAAGTTCAAGTAGTAATAAAAGAGTCAAGTCGTATGCAAAGAATCCTCCATAGTCTCAACCGTTGATTGCTTTGCCATAAATATGAGTTATTATTTTGCTTCCTGACTATTTTTAGGATCTAATGACACCGCTGAAAATGGTACCAGAAAATAAAATAGAATTATAACTAGAAAATTTGAGAAATGGTTAATTTTTTTCATATAGTGTTTCTTAATTAATATCCAATGATCATTTATATTTATCAAGAAAGTTTAAATTTTAAGATTATTTACATATAATTCAAATAACTCAAATATTTGACATGGCTAGTGTCCGTGCATCCGCGCGGATGCTAATACTAGTTGTTTATATAATTACTTCTAACTTTGTACCAAATACGCAAAAGTAAAAAGTTTATGTTATACTTGTGTCCAAAAGGAGGAGTCCGTGGGTCATGTGCTTTAAATGGATACTTTTTCCTCTTTAACATGAGAAAAAAAGATGGGAAACACATGACACCATTATAACCTTTTTTTGATAGACCAAAGCGTATATATATCTCATATCCTCGATCCTCTGTGGGGAAAAAATGTTTGTTCTGAATCAACAATTAATACCATCAACCTTTGAAAATTTCGGGATAAAATTCGCTCAAAATCGAAAACAAGAATTCTATGCAACTGACTTGCTTATTAGATACTTGGTCTAATACTAATAGGCGTGAAAGGTTTTGTTCCAACAGAGTTCCAAATGAACATATTTTTTAATCATCTTCAGAATTTTCTATCTATGCGAAGAATCTTGTATCTATTCCTTAGAAAAATGGAATTTGTTCACTTTTTTTGTGGTCATAAAGGGGCACAAAAACACATAAGAACCCTAGAATTGAAAAGAAAATATAACTCCACTTCCTTTTAGAATTTTTTAAGCATCCTATTCTAGATTAGAACAGTTGACAATTAGATCTAGCCTTGTCCATTATTCTCATATCCGTGATTGACCTAAAGGAAGGTTTAGCTTGAAGAGTGAATTGTTTCTCCAATTTCATCGATCTAATTTTTATTTCATAGGAAAAATTACTTTTCTTAACATTCGCTCGTTTGAAAGGGTGAGATATATAGTATACGAAATTGAAAGCGTGGAATTTTCATAAACGAGCCTTACTTCCTCGAGAAATATTAAAATATTGCGTGCCTTGCACAAACACATTACCGTATCAAAAAAATAGGCCAAGATGAAACGATCGAGTTTGGAAGAAGTTTCACGGTCTGCATGACTAATTTATGTACAACTATATTATCACATCAACACAATTCAAACTTAAAAAATATATATATATAAGTAATGGAGAAATATAATAATTAACACAAAATTACATCTTTTAGAAGATTTAACAAATAAAAATCTCATTATTTTGGCAAGCATCTAATGAAGCTTAATTATCGAATTTCAATAAACTGATTATTCTTTTAAAGAAAACATAATGCTCTTATAGTATTTGTGAACATATTCTTACCATGTTTGTGGTGTATTACTGTACTCATTTCATATATTTGCCTTTAATTTTCTATAGTGGGAGAATCCTCAAAAGCACGACTTAGAACCAGTCAAAGTCTACTACTCTATTATGGAATAATTAAGAACACATTTATTAAACGCCACTCCCAACCCCGTCAAACACGATACAGGAGGAATAATTGCAAGAAATGTCTAGACGTTCTTTTGTTTCTTTTCTATGTCATGTCTATTTCTTTCTTCTTTCTCGACAACTAACTTTGGCCTTCAACAAATTATCAAGTTAGCCTCAATTATAAATTAGTTGATTCAATTATATAAATTCTTAATTTGCATGTCGTCCATCTATATTTAGTTTCATTCATTTTAATACTACAGAATTTATCATATTTATTGTTAGATTATTTTTACACTTAACGGTAATGTACTGACATCAGGGCTTGGGATAACTAGCTACACCTTCTGAAACTCGTGTATATATATGATTGCTGTTATGTCAAAAATCAAGATATTGACAATTTAAATCAAAACAAAGGCGGCAAGTTTAAATTTTTATTTAGAATTGAGGTATATACATATATATTACTTGCATATGCTTCACAGAATTAGATAAATGAATAGGTTATCAAGCCAAGATTTCTTTAGGGGTAGCTAATCCAAAGCCGGATATCAGTAAAGATGAATGAATATAGAGTACAAATGGCAACAGATGAAAGTTGAGTATCATGCCAGTAGCTTTGTGTAAACAACTTTTACACTATCAGTACAACGTAAAAAAATCTTTTAACTGTCGATACATAGAAGATAAACTCATATCTGAGGCAGTGTCATAAGTCAAGGTCAGCAGTGTCATAAGTCAAGTAGGTCTTTCACGACTGATGTTGATCCATCTTTCTCGTTTGTTATGGCTTCTTCTGCATGAAAACTGCCTACTAATGTTTGTAACTTCAATTCTAATTGGAACCATAAAATTAATCAATCCAAGCCACAATGATCATAAACTATGTCTATCTCATTTCTGTTCTATACTTGTCTTTCTTTTTACATTTGGTGCGTTCCCAATTGCCCCCAGACCAAATTAATACCATGACAAAGGTCTATGATATGCTTCAGAATGATACTGCTACTTCTTTTGTATGGGATGGGATTAATAAAAGTTCAAATCCATGTTCTTGGAAAGGAATTTCTTGCACTTCTAATAATTCTTCCATAACAAATATCACCTTTTCATTGTTTTCAATTTCTAGCTCTGAGTTCTTGCCTGTTATTTGTCAAAAGATTGAAACTTTAGAGTCTATTGATGTTTCCCAGAACCACTTAAGCTCATTCCCAAGTGGGTTCTGTTATTCCCGATCAATATTGCTGTATTTGTAAATATTAATTCTGCAAAATAAAAGTTAACGT
>AWOL01S0012423.1:578-19886 GCA_000715115.1 Nicotiana otophora
TAAAAATTAATTTGAGTTGACTTCGGTCAACATTTTGAGTAAATGGAACCAGATCCATGTGTTGACGGTCCAGGTAAATCCGTACCGTAATTTGGGACCTGGGCATATGCCCGGAATCGAATTCCGAGGTCCCCAGCTCGAGATATGAAATTTTGATGAAAAATTAAAAGTTTGAAAGTTTAATGATTTTAAGAATTGACTGATGTTTGGTTTTGTTGATACCGGATCCGTATTTGGGTTTTGGAGCCCGATACAAGTCCACTATAATATTTATGGCTTGTGTGTCGAATTTGGTGAATAACAGAGTTTATTTGACGTGATTCGGACGTTTAGTAGTGAAAATAGAAGTTTTTAAGTTTTTTTGAAACTTTCATTTGATTTGGTGTTCGGTTCCTAGTTCTAGACGTTATTTTGGTGTTTTGATCACACGAGCGAGTTCATATGATGTTTTAGGACTTGTGTACATGTTTGGTTCGGAGCCCCGAGGGCTCGGGTGAGTTTCAGATAAGCTACGGGGTGATTTGGACTTAGAAAAATTTGATGTTTTGCCTCAGCTGATATCTGGTGTGTTCTTCTTCGCGTTCGCGAAGGTACTCTCGCGAACGCGAAGAGTGAACTGGGTTGGGACATATTTTCTTCATCGCGAACGTGAAGCAATGGGGGCCTTACCCTTCGCGAACGCGAAGCTTGAGAAACCTGGGGGAGGGAGCACTCGTTCTTCTACGCGAACGCGAAGGCCAGGGGGGAACAACCTTCATGAATGGGAAGAGGAACTCACGAACGCGAAAGCCATTTGGGCTGCTGCACATCGTGAACGCGGCAAGCCCTTCGCAAACGCGAAGAAGGCCTCACGGCCAGACCATAAAACAGAACCAAAACGGGATTTTACCCATTTTTCATAAACTCTCCATTTGAGCTCGGCCTAGGTGCGATTTTGAAGAGAAAACTCAACATCAATTCATAGGTTTGTACTCTTTAACTCATTTTCTTCCATTTTTATCATCACCCATTAAATGTCTAGCTCTAATCTTTGTTCTTTCATGGTAGAAAACTAGAAATTTAGGAAGAATTGGGGATTTTTACAAATTGGGGATTTAGACCTTAATTTGGGGTAAGATTCCGAAACTAATTATATAATCGGTCTTGGGGGGAGGGGGGTGAACGGGTAAATGGATTTTGGTCCAATCCTCAGTTTTGACCAAGCGGGCCTGGGGTTGATTTTTGACTTTTTAGGGAAAAGTTTGGGGAATCTAAATTTATGCAATGTAATTTATTTCTTTAGCATTATTTGATTTTTCTGACTCGTTTGTGGATAGATACGAGTGGTTTGGAGGTGGATTCTATAGGAAAAGAGGTAATTGAGCATTGAGTGGCCTTTGGAGCGAGGTAAGTATCGTGTCTAACCTTGACTTGAGAGAATATGACTTGTTTGTCTATTTGGTACATGTTTAATTGTTGGGAAAAAATGTATACATGAGGTGACGAGTACTTATGCATTGTAGTCGGGTTAAAGCACGCAGGCGGGGCTTGGTTTCTTGCAATTATAGCTTCCTTTGTTCATGTTATCCATGTTTAGACTCGTATTTTTAAATTGATCGTTCTTATCATGTTTACGGATCTTCTGTTGATAATTGAGTATTGATTCTAAAGTTGGGGTTGATATTGTGAAACCAAATATTGAAGTAAGGCTTGTACTTGTAATTCTATCTCCCTGTTGTTATCTGTTCATTGCATTATGGTAATAGAGAGTGTTAATGCACGAAGGGTAATGTTGTGCCATGTTATGACAGTTAATGCACGAAGAGTGATGTCGTGCCATATTGTGAGTGTTAATGCACGAAGGGTGATGTCGTGCCACATTGTAAGTGTTAATGCATGAAGGGTGATGTCGTGCCATGTTATGAGAGCTAATGCACGAAGGGTGATGTCGTGCATTTTTCCTTACTGTATTTACTGGTTCTTATTGATTCATAGTACATTGACTGTTCAAGTTACTATTCTGCTGCAGTTCTCTATCTCGTATTTCCCTCAGCATGTTTTCCCTCCCAATAGTACATGTTTAGCTGTTACTGTTATTTTCTTGTACATATACTATTATCTACACAGGTTTATTATGTGGGTGTCTTGTCATAGCTTCATCACTACTTCGTCGAGGTTAGGCTCGACACTTATCAGTACATGGGGTCGGTTGTACTGATACTACACTCTGCACTTTTTGTGCAGATTTTGGTACTGATCCTAGCTGATCGTGAGGCTTAGCAGCTTGGATTTGCTGTCAGGAGATCCAAGGTAGATCTGCTGGCATCCGTAGACCCTGGAGTCTCTTCCTAGTTTTATCATTTACTGTTTTCTTACTCCAAAACAATGTATTTTTCCTTTTTAGACTCTGTCTGTAGTAAATCATAGTAGCTCGTGAGTTGTGACTCCAGATCGGGTGGTAGTAATTAATGAAGTTTTTATATTATTCCGCACTTGTTGTATTTCATTTTAGCTTATTTATTGTTATTTACTTAATTGAATAAGAATTGATTTAATAATTCTCTAACGTTGGCTTGCTTAGCAAGTGGAATGTTAGGCGCCATCACGGTCCCGATGGTGGGAATTCCGGGTCGTGACATGTTGGTATCAGAGCACTAGATTGCCTAGGTCTCACAATTAACAAGCGATCTTAGTAGAGTCTGGGGGATCGGTACGGAGACTTCTGTACTTATCTCCCAGAGGCTATGAAGTTTAAGAACAAATTTTACTTCTATTCTTCTCTGTCATGCGGTTTTGTTCTCACAATGCTAATTGAACTCCTCTACTCTTATTCTCTCGCAGATGGCGAGAACACGTACCGCATCTTCAGCCGAGCAGCAACCAGAGCCTCTAGTGGCAGCTCCTACGAGGGGCAGAGGTCGAGGCCAAGGAAGGGGCAGGGCTCAGCCTAGAGTCCGAGTAGTAGCACCAGCGGTGGAGCCTCAGGTAGAGTTTGATGAGGCAGTTCCAACCCAGGCTGTGCCTGTCGGACTAGCTCAGGTCCCGAAGGGGTTCAATGCCACCCCGGTGCTTCAGGATGCTTTGGTCCGTTTGGTGGGCCTTATGGAGAGTGTGGCCCAGACTGGCACATTCCCCATGGAACCAGCCATCTCTTAGGCTGGAGGAGGAGCACAGACTCCTACTACTCACACTCCGGCGCAGATGGCTCCCCAGTATCAAACTCCAGCAGCTCATCCAGTCGGAGTAGTTCAGCTGGTTGATGCGGCACAAGCCAGTGATGGGTTGGCTATGTCTTCTGAGGCTTTATGGAGATTGGACAGGTTTACCAAGCGCTTTCTAGTTCACTTCAGTGGTGCACCTTCTGAGGACCCACATGATTATCTTGACAGCTGTAATGAGGTGCTATGGAACATAGGTATAGTGGAGACCAATGGGGTCGATTTTGCTGCATTTTAGATGACTGGTTCCGCCAAGAAATGGTGGAGAGATTATTTGTTGACCAGACCAGTAGGGTCGCCTGCTCTTACTTGGGACCAGTTCTCTCAGCTCTTTCTAGAGAAGTTTCTCCCTATCACACTGAGAGAGGAGCACCGTCGTCAGTTCGAGTGTCTCTAACAGGGCAGTATGATTGTTACCCAGTATGAGACCCATTTTGTGAATTTGGCCCATCATTCTCTTCTTCTGCTTCCTACCGAGAGAGAGATGGTGAGGAGGTTTATTGGCGGANAAATGGTGGAGAGATTATTTGTTGACCAGACCAGTAGGGTCGCCTGCTCTTACTTGGGACCAGTTCTCTCAGCTCTTTCTAGAGAAGTTTCTCCCTATCACACTGAGAGAGGAGCACCGTCGTCAGTTCGAGTGTCTCCAGTAGGGCAGTATGAATGTTACCCAGTATGAGACCCGTTTTGTGGATTTGGCCCATCATGCTCTTCTTCTGTTTCTTACCGAGAGAGAGAGAGGGTGAGGAGGTTTTATTGACGAACTTGCTCAGCCTATCAGATTGCAGATGGCTAAGGAGACTAGGAGTGAGATTTCTTTTCAGGCGGCTGCCAATATATCCAGGCGAGTTGAGATGGTTCTTGCTTAGGGAGGTCAGGGGTCTGACAAGAGATCACGTCATTCCGGGGGGTTCAGCGTTGCCTCATCTGGAGGCAGGGGTACTTTTGGTAGAGGTCATCCTCCCAGGCTGTGTCATTCAACACTCCAGGCATCCTACGGTGCCTCAGGTAGTCGTGACCCTCATTTGCCTTATACCGACCAGCTAGCCTACAGTGCACCACCAGCTCCTATTAGTGCACCTCCGCTCCATCGTTTTCAGGGTGGTTACTCAGGTCGACAGGGTCAGTTTCAGGGTCAACAGTCACAGCAGCGGAGGTCATGTTATACTTGTGGTGATCCGAGGCACATTGCTAGATCTTTCCCTCGGGCATCGGGCAACTCACCTCATTAGGGTTCTCGTGCCATGGTTCCGACACCAGTCGCTGCACCGCCTGGTCAGCCATCTAGAGGCAGGGGTCAGACAGCTAGAGGTAGAATCCAGACTGTTAGAGGTGGAGGTCAGGCCGTTAGAGGTGGAGGCCAGCCAGCTAGGGCCCGTCCTAGAGATGTAGTTCAGAGTAGTAGGGCTCAGCCCCGATATTATGCTTTTACAGCCAGGCCTGAGGCTGAGTCATTTGACGTTGTTATCACAAGTACTGTTTCAGTTTGCAGTAGAGATGCTTTAGTTCTATTTGATCCGGGTTCTACTTATTCCTACGTGTCATCCTATTTTGCTTCATATCTGGTTGTGCCTCGTGATTCTTTGAGTGGTCATGTATATGTGTCCACACCTGTGGGAGATGCTATTGTTGTAGACCCATTTATCGTTTATGTGTAGTCAGCATTGGGAGTCTTGAGACTAGTGTAGATCTTCTACTTCTCGATATGGTTGATTTCAATGTCATTTTGGGTATGGATTGGCTGTCACCTTATCACGCTATATTGGATTGTCACGCTAAGACGGTGACCTTAGCCTTGCTGGGGTTGCCTCGATTAGAGTGGAGAGGGACTCCTGGCCATTCTACCAGTAGGGTTATCTCTTATATGAAGGCTCGACGTATGGTCGAGAAGGGGTGTCTAGCTTATTTGGCTTATGTCCGCAATTCTAGTGTGGAGGTTCCTTCCAAAGATTCGGTACCCATTGTTCTTGAGTTTCCAGAGGTATTTCCTGCAGACCTTCCGGGGATGCCACCCGACAGGGATATTGATTTCTGTATTGATTTGGCTCTGGGCACTCAGCCCATCTCTATTCTGCCATACCGTATGACCCCGCCAGAGTTGAAAGAATTGAAGGAACAGTTTCAAGATTTGCTTGATAAGGGTTTCATTAGACCTAGTGTCTCGCCTGGGGTGCACCTGTGTTGTTTGTGAAGAAAAAGGATGGATCGATGAGGATGTGCATAGATTATCGGCAGTTGAACAAAGTTACCATCAAGAACAAGTATCCATTGCCGGGATTGATGATTTATTTGATCAGCTTCAGGGTACCAAGGTATTTTCGAAGATTGATTTGAGATCTGGCTACCATCAATTGAGGATTAGGGCATCCGATGTCCCTAAGACAACTTTTCGGACTCGTTATGGGCATTATGAGTTTCTGGTAATGTCCTTTTGGTTGATAAATGCCCCAACAACATTCATGGATTTGATGAACCGAGTATTCAAGACTTATTTTGACTCCTTTATGATTGTGTTTATTGATGATATCTTGATTTACTCCCGCAGTCGAGAGGATCATGAGCAACATCTCAGGATTGTACTTCAGACTCTGAGAGCCAGCCAATTGTATGCTAAATTTTCAAAGTGCGAGTTTTAGTTGGATTCAGTTGCTTTCTTGGGGCACGTTGTATCAGCAGAGGGCATTCAGATAGATCCTAAGAAGATTGAGGCAGTTCAGAACTGGCCTAGACCCACTTCAGCTACGGAGATCAGGAGTTTCTTAGGTTTGGCGGGCTATTACCGTCGATTTGTGGAGGGGTTTTCATCTATAGCAGCCCCGTTGACCAGGTGACCCAGAAGGGTGCCCCGTTCACATGGTCAAACGACTGTGAGGCGAGCTTTCAGAAGCTCAAGACTGCTTTGACTACAACGCTGATGTTGGTGTTGCCTACAAGTTCAGGATCTTATACGGTATATTGTGATGCGTCCCGTATTGGGCTCAGTGCAGTATTAATGCAGGAGGGCAGGGTGATTGCGTATACGTCGCGGTAGTTGAAGGTTCGTGAGAAGAATTACCCTATCCATGACTTAGAGTTGGCAACCATTATTCATGCGCTGAAGATTTGGAGGCACTATCTTTATGGTGTGTCGTGTGAGATTTTCACGGATCATCGGAGCCTTCAATTTTTGTTCAAGAAAAAGGATCTCAATTGCAGTATTTGTTCTAGCTTGTATAGTCTCTCGGTCTTCTTTGTTTGAGCGTATCAGAGATCGGCAGTATGACGACCCTCATTTATTAGTCCTTAGGGACATAGTGCGGCGCAGTGGTGCCAAGCAGGTTGCTGTCAGAGATGACGAAGTTTTGAGGATGCAGGGTCATGTTTGTGTGCCTAATGTGGATGGACTTGATGAGTTGATTCTTGAGGATGCTCACAGTTCCCGGTATTCTATTCATCCAGGCACCGCCAAGATGTATCAAGACTTGCGACAACATTATTGGTGGAGGAGGATGAAGAAGGACATAGTTGCTTATGTAGCTCAGTGTCTAAATTGTAAGCAAGTAAAGTATGAGCATCATTGACCTGGTGGTTTGCTTCAGCAGATAGAGATTCCTGAGTGGAAGTGGGAGCGTATCTGTCACGCCCCAACCTCGGGAGGCACAACCGGCGCTCAACCGAGTCAACCCGGCTGAGCAAGCCTGTTAAATACTTTCTACCCAACTCACCCATGATAAGAGAAGGCATGTTTTTATTAGCTAACCAGTAGAAGGACCATATGCATAGACATTACCAAACCATTTCATTTTGCTACTTCCTGTTAAGTTTCAAAGAGGCATACATTTTGTGATTTTAGTGGAACAAAATCCAAAATACAACATAATCTGTTTGACCTTTCTAGTACCCATGTATAACCCACATAGCATCTACGGAGCCTCTAAAGATACAAAAGAGAGTCAAGATAGTGCCGACAATAAGGCCCCGGCTATACCTCAAAAGTGACCACAATATAAACAAAAGGTACAATATATGACCCCAGAATGAAATGGGGCTCACCGAGTTCGCTGAGAAGAGGATGCAACACTATCTGTGATCAACACTGTCTGCTATGTAACCACCTGCATCCATTTAAAGATGCAGTGCCCACGGCAAAAGGGACGTTAGTACCGTCGAATAGCACTAGTATGTAAAGCTAAACATCAACTCAATAGAATGAATAGTAATACAAGAAGAACAGTCAAGAATTCAATAAGGGCTTTAAATAATATTAAAACAACAAGTTAAGGATCATATGCGTTTTCAAGTCAATTTTTATATTATTAGGTTGGGTGATCTTTAGTACTGTTATTCCACAATTCACAATACCTCCGTATTATTACACGGAGTCCGATCTCGATCCAATCAGCTAGGTTGTCTCATTTGAGACATTAGCATAATTTTATTATAATTTCCAGCACAGTACCACCATGTATGCGGCATAGCATCTGATCACAGTCCGATCGGATAGGTCATCTCATTTGAAACATTACCATAATTTCATCCACAATACCACCGTGTTCTTATGCGAAGTCCGATCTCGGCCCGATCGGCTAGGCTATCTCATTTGAGACATTACTTTCTTCAGTCAATCATCTCACATCGTACGTCTTAACAATTACAAAGTCATTCTTGGCATTTGGCCGTATTTCACAGTTCCAGTTCCCTTTTCCTCGTTCAAATATCATTATCCTTATCAACATCAATAGGGCTTCCCATTCAAGACATTAATTCACTTATGAGCAAATTTAGGAAATCTTAGGCATATAGAGGCCTTTCACACAATTTGGCATAACAACCTTTATTTCGGTCCTAATACATATTCCACTTTTTTGAACATATTCTCAAATGGCAAGATGACACGATGAAGTATTTAGAATAAACATTGAACAAACATCCTTCAACACAACCATATTAGAGAAAAGCCAATTAAATAATGATCAAGGACTTACTTCAATTACATGAAAACCGATTTGTTTAGGAAGATTTTTACGGGACCTTACAGTATCACTATGGATTTCGTTGTTGGACTCCCATGGACTCAGAGGAAGTTCGATGCTATTTGGGTCATTGTGGACAGGCTGAATAAGTCGGCGCATTTCATTCATGTGGTAGTTACCTATTCTTCGGTGCGGTTGGCAGTGATTTACATTCGCGAGATCGTCCGTCTTCACAGTGTGCCCATGTCTATCATTTCTGATCAAGGTTCGCAATTCACCTTGCACTTTTGGAGGGTAGTACAATGTGAATTGGGCACGCGGGTTGAGTTGAGCATAATGTTTCATCCTCAGACGGACGGTCAGTCCGAGCGCACTATTCAGATCTTGGAGGATATGCTCCGCGCATGTGTTATAGACTTCAGAGGATCGTGGGATCAGTTCTTGCTCCTTGCAGAGTTTGCCTACAATAACAACTACCAGTCGAGCATTCAGATGGCTCCCTATGAGGCATTATACGGTAGGCAGTGCCGGTCGCCAGTTGGGTGGTTCGAGCCGGGGGAGGCTCGGTTGTTGGGTACAGATCTAGTACTGGATGCCTTGGATAAGGTCAAGATTATTCAGGATCGACTTCACACAGCTCAGTCCAGGCAGAAGCGTTATGCCGACCACAGATTTCGTGATGTTGCGTTCGTGGTCGGAGAGAGAGTGTTGCTTCGGGTATCACCTATGAAGGGTGTAATGAGGTTTGTAAAGAAGGGAAAGTTGAGCCCTAGGTATATCAGGCCCTTTGAGATTCTGGAGAGAGTGGGCGAGGTGGCTTACAGGCTCACATTGCCACCTAGTTTAGCAGTTGTTCATCCAGTATTTCATGTGTCCATACTCCGGAAGTATCACGGCGATCCGTCCCATGTGTTAGATTTCAGCTTTGTCCAGTTGGACAAGGATTTGACTTACGAGGAGGAGTCGGTGGCTATTCTAGCATGGCAAGTTCGACTGTTGAGGTCTAAGAGTTATCCTTCAGTTTGAGTGCAGTGGAGAGGTCAGCCCATTGAGGCAGCTACTTGCGAGTCCTAGTCAGATATGCAGAGTACATATCCACATTTTTTCACCAGACCAGGTACTTTTCTATTTCCGTTTGAGGACGAACGATTGTTTTAGAGGTGGAGAATGTGATGACCCGATAGGTCATCTTCTGTTTTAGAACCTGATTCTGCGCTTTGAAGTCTTAAACATCTCATTTTTACCCTCCTCGATTTGCATGCGCAGTCCGGGCGTCTTCCGGGAAAGCTTTTATGTTAAAGACTGTGAAAAAGATGAAATTTTTCTTTGAAAACTATTTGAGTTGACTTTGGTCAATCTTTTGAGTAAACGGACCCGGATCTATGTTTTGAAGGTCTCGGTAGGTCCGTATCGTAATTTGGGACCTGGGCGTATGCCCGGAATCGAATTCCGAGGTCCCTAGCTCGAGATATGGAATTTTGATGAAATATTAAAAGTTTGAAAGTTTAATGATTTTAAGAATTGACTGATATTTGGTTTTGTTGATACTGAGTTCGTATTTTGGTTCCGGAGCCCAGTACAGGTCCAATATAATATTTATGGGTTGTTTGTCAAATTTGGTTCGAAACGGAGTTGATTTGACGTGATTCGGACGTTCGGTTGTGAAAATAGAAATTTTAAAGTTTTCTTGAAAATTTCATTTGATTTGGTGTCCGATTCGTAGTTCTAGGCATTATTTTGATGTTTTAATCGCGTGAGCGAGTTCGTATGATGTTTTAGGACTTGTGTGCATGTTTATTTCGGAGCCCCAAAGGCCCGGGTGAGTTTCGGATAGGCTACGGGGTGATTTGGACTTAGCAAAATCTGATATTTTGCCTCAGCTGATATCTGGTGTGTTCTTTTTCGCGTTCGCGAAGGTACTCTCGCGAACGCGAAGAGTGAACTGGGCTGGGGAAGATTTTCTTCATCACGAATGCGGTAGATGGGTCGTGAATGCAAAGAAATGGGGGCCTTACCCTCCGCGAACGTGACCAGCTTCTCGCGAACGCGAAGCTTGAGGAACCTGGGGGAGGGGGCACTCGTTCTTCTACACGAACGCGAGCACTGGCTCGCGAACGCGGAGGCCAGGGGGGAACAGCCATCACGAATACGGAGAGGAACTCACAAACGTGAAAGCCATTTGGGCTGCTGCACATCGCGAACTCGGCAAGCCCTTCACGAACGCGAAGAAGTCCTGACGCCCAGACCTTAAAACAAAACNATTTACATTCGCGAGATCGTCCGTCTTCACAGTGTGCCCATGTCTATCATTTCTGATCAAGGTTCGCAATTCACCTTGCACTTTTGGAGGGTAGTACAATGTGAATTGGGCACGCGGGTTGAGTTGAGCATAATGTTTCATCCTCAGACGGACGGTCAGTCCGAGCGCACTATTCAGATCTTGGAGGATATGCTCCGCGCATGTGTTATAGACTTCAGAGGATCGTGGGATCAGTTCTTGCTCCTTGCAGAGTTTGCCTACAATAACAACTACCAGTCGAGCATTCAGATGGCTCCCTATGAGGCATTATACGGTAGGCAGTGCCGGTCGCCAGTTGGGTGGTTCGAGCCGGGGGAGGCTCGGTTGTTGGGTACAGATCTAGTACTGGATGCCTTGGATAAGGTCAAGATTATTCAGGATCGACTTCACACAGCTCAGTCCAGGCAGAAGCGTTATGCCGACCACAGATTTCGTGATGTTGCGTTCGTGGTCGGAGAGAGAGTGTTGCTTCGGGTATCACCTATGAAGGGTGTAATGAGGTTTGTAAAGAAGGGAAAGTTGAGCCCTAGGTATATCAGGCCCTTTGAGATTCTGGAGAGAGTGGGCGAGGTGGCTTACAGGCTCACATTGCCACCTAGTTTAGCAGTTGTTCATCCAGTATTTCATGTGTCCATACTCCGGAAGTATCACGGCGATCCGTCCCATGTGTTAGATTTCAGCTTTGTCCAGTTGGACAAGGATTTGACTTACGAGGAGGAGTCGGTGGCTATTCTAGCATGGCAAGTTCGACTGTTGAGGTCTAAGAGTTATCCTTCAGTTTGAGTGCAGTGGAGAGGTCAGCCCATTGAGGCAGCTACTTGCGAGTCCTAGTCAGATATGCAGAGTACATATCCACATTTTTTCACCAGACCAGGTACTTTTCTATTTCCGTTTGAGGACGAACGATTGTTTTAGAGGTGGAGAATGTGATGACCCGATAGGTCATCTTCTGTTTTAGAACCTGATTCTGCGCTTTGAAGTCTTAAACATCTCATTTTTACCCTCCTCGATTTGCATGCGCAGTCCGGGCGTCTTCCGGGAAAGCTTTTATGTTAAAGACTGTGAAAAAGATGAAATTTTTCTTTGAAAACTATTTGAGTTGACTTTGGTCAATCTTTTGAGTAAACGGACCCGGATCTATGTTTTGAAGGTCTCGGTAGGTCCGTATCGTAATTTGGGACCTGGGCGTATGCCCGGAATCGAATTCCGAGGTCCCTAGCTCGAGATATGGAATTTTGATGAAATATTAAAAGTTTGAAAGTTTAATGATTTTAAGAATTGACTGATATTTGGTTTTGTTGATACTGAGTTCGTATTTTGGTTCCGGAGCCCAGTACAGGTCCAATATAATATTTATGGGTTGTTTGTCAAATTTGGTTCGAAACGGAGTTGATTTGACGTGATTCGGACGTTCGGTTGTGAAAATAGAAATTTTAAAGTTTTCTTGAAAATTTCATTTGATTTGGTGTCCGATTCGTAGTTCTAGGCATTATTTTGATGTTTTAATCGCGTGAGCGAGTTCGTATGATGTTTTAGGACTTGTGTGCATGTTTATTTCGGAGCCCCAAAGGCCCGGGTGAGTTTCGGATAGGCTACGGGGTGATTTGGACTTAGCAAAATCTGATATTTTGCCTCAGCTGATATCTGGTGTGTTCTTTTTCGCGTTCGCGAAGGTACTCTCGCGAACGCGAAGAGTGAACTGGGCTGGGGAAGATTTTCTTCATCACGAATGCGGTAGATGGGTCGTGAATGCAAAGAAATGGGGGCCTTACCCTCCGCGAACGTGACCAGCTTCTCGCGAACGCGAAGCTTGAGGAACCTGGGGGAGGGGGCACTCGTTCTTCTACACGAACGCGAGCACTGGCTCGCGAACGCGGAGGCCAGGGGGGAACAGCCATCACGAATACGGAGAGGAACTCACAAACGTGAAAGCCATTTGGGCTGCTGCACATCGCGAACTCGGCAAGCCCTTCACGAACGCGAAGAAGTCCTGACGCCCAGACCTTAAAACAAAACCAAAACGGGATTTTACCCTTTTTTCATAAACTCTCCATTTGAGCTCGGCCTAGTGCTATTTCGAAGAGAAAACTCAACATCAATTCATAGGTTTGTACTCTTTAACTCATTTTCTTTCATTTCTATCATCACCCATTAAATTCCTAGCCCTAATCTTTGTTCTTTCATGGTAGAAAACTAGGGATTTAAGAAGAATTAGGGTTTTTTGCAAATTGGGGATTTAGACCTAAATTTGGGATCGGATTCCGAAACTAATTATATAATCGGGCTCGTACACCGAACATAGGCCGACAAGGCCATATAATCTTTTATATACATGGCATATATCTACAAGCCTGTAAGAAAATATAATTGTCATAAAGGTCGAGACATAACCCCGCCATACCAAACAATACACGTCTAAATCATACTGACCAAACAAGCAACTCCGGAGCAAATGGAGCGCACCAACATCTTTCACTGAGCTGATAGCCTACTTGGAGGACTCTTGACCTGTCTATCAAGACCTGCGTGCATGAAACACAGCGTCCCCAGGAAATAGAGACGTCAGTACAAATAATATACCGAGTATGTAGGGAATGAATATCAGTAAATAATAGACATGAGAGAAACATGGAATAAAAGACTCAACATGTAAGTCTGAATAACTCTGTGAATTATTAATCTTTATAATGCCATGCATATGCGTATAAATGTCATACCATGCATAGGTATGGCGTATATAACATCATCAAGCCTCTGAGGGCATCCCATCATATCATCTCGGCCACTGTGGGCAAATCATCAACGTATACCAGTTGATCAGGTGGTGGTGCATATATAACGCCGTAACCTTTTACCATATCCCATATACATATATATATGCATATATACGCGTATATAACACCATCTGGTCATGGGTCAATGTACATGTATAAATGAATGCAATGCATGAGAAGTACGTCAATAAAATCTTTCTGAATGTCATAAGACCATTATGCCTTTGATTAATATCATGAAATAAACTTTATCAACTTAAGTATTTGTCTGAGACCCATAAACATATGATAGAACAATAGGACACATGGGGAATCTGTGNCATATGATAGAACAATAGGACACATGGGGAATCAAGAACATAAGCATCTTTAGCATTTCTATGAATAGAGTCATTTATGGAAGTTGTGCATTTGCTCGTTTCGTTTGTAGCGTATTGATCATGACAAAAAAGAAGAAGAAGGGATAGCCTTAACATACCTGAGTCGATTATCTTGACAATCCCTCTAACACACGTCTTTTGCGTAAAACACATAATGGCGGATCGAAGTAGGAAAAAATCCGTATGATATTCTTGAGAAGGATTATACCAGGCTTCCTTAGAATTTGCAATTCACGTTGCACCTTGTAGGGGTTCATCATAGTTCCTTGAGAATTCCATCTGTTAGCAAATAACAAGCCTATGTATTTCCTTAGTGAATTATGGATCCTTGTAGGGGTTCATCATAGTTCCTTGAGAATTCCATCCGTTAGCAAATAGCAAGCCTATGTATTTCCTTAGTGAATTATGGATCCTTGTAGGGGTTCATCATAGTTCCTTGAGAATTCCATCCGTTAGCAAATAGCAAGCCTATGTATTTCCTTAGTGAATTAGGGATCTCTTAAATGATATATAACAATCTCTTATCATTGAGATTTGTGGGTCCCACCCTTTTGTGATGACTAAGCCACAATAATCCTCCAAATGTTCCACTTATTTTATGAACTTAAGAGTCACAATTTGGGTCTTTAATCCTTGTTCCAATTGCTGCCACGTTGGCTTAACTAAGCCTATACATTATTTTCTTAATTAATTGTTAATCTCCCATTAACTAATAATTAGCCAATTATTCATATAATTAGGAATTATCTCAAATTACTTAAAATAATACTTACTTTTAACACACTTTTCACACCTTACTATTATGGTCATGTGGTACCTTGTATGGTACTAGTTCATAAATACCGTGTATTATAGCTCGGACCGTATTTTATCCCAAAATATCAAACTTCGACGAAACTCATTTTTTCGATTCACTTACCCTCTCACCTTCACGAATTTACTTATCACTTGTTTTGAAATAGCATAAATGCTTATAACCTCAAAATAATCCCATTCCCGTGCTTGCGACGATTAACTTACGACGAAACTTTAACGTATGACAATGTGGGATGTAATATCTCATTTCCGAGCTTTTATCAATTTACTTATGGCGTACTTTTACTTACGAAAATATGGGGTGTAACATCATTCCCCCCTTTGAAATATTCGTCCTCGAATGTTGACTGATGCACTTATCATTTCCATAACTTTTGTCTTCTAAATACTTTAGTACTCTCCTTGCCATTTAGTCAACTGTTCTTTGAATAAATCCAAAGGTCAGGGCATTCTCCCCTTTAGGCCTCTTTCTCATACCATGACTTGTGGTCAGAATTCTTTCAATTTCGTAACTATTGCTACCTTCTATCATGCAGCTTGTACGACTCTGACCTTGTATATGCGCCTATGCGACTCTTCTCTCCTCTTTCCTCCAGCTTTTAGCCAATATCTAGGCCTCACTTTGTAAACATATACATATCTTGACAAGATGTCCCTCTGGGCATTTATAGGTATACTGAAGTTCTTCGCTCGGTACTTTGTTAAACTTACGGATATTGCTATATCTTATTTCATAGCATCCCAATGTGATTCACCTTACGTGAGTATTTTAATCCTGTACAATTCATGAAATCCCTTCAAATCATCACTCAATCGAAGGCCCAAACGTCATCCTTCATTTATCACAAATACACCCTCATTCTACTACCAGGGCAGCATTCCATCTCTTTTAAATACTATTAGTCTTAGACTCCTTTGAGTTCATTCAAGCTATAATGAGCTTTCTATAACTTAGAGAAACCATCAGCTCTCTTATTTTCATGAGCTTAATCCCGAGGATTTATCTATTCTGGTCACCTTCTCACTCGCCTTTTCTTACCGTTACTCCTGTCTTCCTAAAACCTTGTCGCTCTACCATACTTTAGCTTGTGACCTACACATATCTATTAATACTACTCACAACCTTCCTTCAAATTGCTTGCACCATAGATTTCCTTATGTTATTCTGAAACATCAAGCGAGACATCACATCGTCTCAAACTCTTCTTTACTCTCTTAACTAGGCCTCTCGGTACCTAGACACCATAGGCTGGAAGATATGCCACTGACGATGCCGCTATCACTCCTGGATACCGAATCCCAGCGCTTCTAGCCTTCTATCCGAAGTATGGACTATTCACGATCTTCTGGATTTGAGTGTCTCATACATTGTTCACCTTTATCTTACTTACCTTAAAATCTCACATCACATCTTCTATTTATTTCATGACCTCCCTTCCATGTAGGTATGATTCACATCCATAACTTGAAGCTCTATTATAATACTTGCACCCCTGGCGCATACACAATCCGGTGGGAGCTTCATACTGAATTCTTATGAGGCTGGTACTCTTCTAACTGGCTTTATCATAGAGTCGTTATAGAATATGGCTACTGTACTATCTCTTTTGTACCTCTGATATTAAAAATGATTCTACTATGTTCTCAATCACGATTTCTATAATTTTCTGGGTCTAATAATCAGACTCCTGATTTACTTAGTTGATGTAACTCTTTAGTTTCCTCTTCCCTCTGGTTAACCTTTATGTAGGCTAAAGCTATCTTCCGATCTACGGCTTATGGTATTAGTTATTACTTTAGCCTTTCATGGACGCTATGGAATATCCATAATATAATCTTCTAACGATTCAATCCTTTGTCTATGATCTGGACTCAATTCTTTCCTTTAACTTATACCGGAGTCTTCTACGGCTGTATGATTGTCAACATATATGCTACATGGATAATACTTCGAAATCTTAAATGCGTTCATAACGTAACTAACTCTGGATCATTGATCGAATAATTCCTTTCGTTCCTTCTCAGCTTTCTTTAAACGTAAGCTATTACTTTTCCTGGTCTTTCTGCCCCTTGTTGCGTTCATACTTAGCTTATCTTAATTCCCACGCATGCCGGAATTTTTGTACAACTCATATGATATCAAATCCTACCTTTGATTTTACTTCCCGTTCATTAGCCACTGTAGGTGCTACTTCTTTTTAGAATGCATACAATTTTGTAGTGGGACTGTTTTCACATGGCCATTTCTCCTTCAAGTTACCATGTTTAGGTTGAAGCCTTCTTCCATATTTTCTCAGCTAGCCTTTCATTGTAGTACTTAGGGAGGACCCTCTGACTCTTGTAAAGCGGCAAGCTTATTACATCTTATACTTGATGGAATTTGTTTTTTGATGTCCTCCCTTGCCTATAATTATCCGTAGTTACTTACCTCCACGCCTTTGTACTTGTAGGGTTGCTCCTGAACTGATATTTTGATTGTTTTCCCAGTGGCACTCTCTTTTATTTCCATAACACTCATACGGTATCTTTAACTACCCCAACTCCTATCTGAATATTTCTCAAGGTCACGATGTCATATCTACGAGACTAAATTCTCCATGTTAGGGTTCACTTTGTTTATCTAGTACGATCTATTGATTTGTCTGTATCCTCTTGTCTAGCCATAACTAGGCCCTTCCTGAATCAACTACTAATTACTCGTTGGCCCATTCTCATATCAATATTCCGCATAATCTTTCTTGGGTCATTTCCTTTGTCTTAAATTACGTCCCGCACTAGCTCCTTATCTACCAATAACATTTCGGACAGGAACTCTTACTTTCTCTCCTTGACGTCGTGTTTGCATAATGTTCTGGAATCGTAGCATATCAGTAGTATTTGAGTAAGTGCAATCTCATCCCTTTCTCATTTTTATCTCATTCTTTCTTTACCATTCCATAGTTACTAGAACCACTTAATTTTGACTTAATGCCACATCACTCCATATCCCCCCCCTTTTAGGGGAGTACTAAGATTTAGTGCTACGACGATCTACCTATAGATGTTTTACCTCTTTATCTTTGGCGTCTTTCCACATCATCGATGACCCTTACTCACCTTGCGGTAATCCTTCTGTACCAATGATAACAAAATTCCTTACTCGCGAGGGTGACGCATAGTGTAACTGGCACATACAGTCCCTTAAGCTTAACTGTACTCACATTGCTTGCTTTAGGGAAGCGTCTTCCTGAATGACCATTCTCTAAATTTCTCATAAATCTTCTTCTATTGTCTATTCTATTATCGGTGGAACGAAATCTAAAATTCCCATGATATCGACCATTATCAAATCACTCAGTCCCTAATTCATGTTCAGTTTATCTTGTTCACCAGCCCATACTGATTTCTATTATTTTGGGGTCTAACTTTTCCTTCTGGTAGTCGCATTGGAGTCACGAACTTATTTCTCGAAATAAGGATATGACTTTATGGCCTATACTCTTTTGTTGCCTCAAGGCCTATCACCTCTCGTCTTTTCCTTCACTTGACTATAGACTCTGTAATACTGTCATTTTTTTATCTACCGTTGTCATCCATGTATCGCATCTTACTTATAATGCTTCATTAACTCTCTTCTTATTTCCCGCTAACCTTTATGTCTATCACTTTATTCTGAAAACTTCAACAAGACATTCTTTTGCTTTTAGCTCCCCTTGCTCCATCCACCGGCTCTTCGGGTTGCCTAACATTCTCTCTCTACTAGGGACGGGAGTCACACTAAGATAATATTTATCCCTTCCAGGCTTCTAGTGCCTATCTTTGCAATACTCATATCTAGTTGTATTATTTTAGGGTGCACCATCTGGGCGTCTCACAAAAAAATCTATTAGCATATTTGCAATATCCTTTGGAATTGTCAACTAACGCAAACAATCCATCTACCATTTTGGGTTACTCTAATCCCAGCTGGATCCTGATATCTCGTCTTTCTCTTAAACCATATCTGTTAGCTCCCATAGGGCATATCTGAGATGGGTGTGGCCAATTGTACATACATCTGTTATTGTTAAAGATAACTGAAAATGCTTATATCTCTCTTCCTGAATTGTAGATAATGATCATCTTCCCTAACTGGGTACCTCGTACCCTTCTTCACTTTGCTTCTTTTACTTATTGAAACTTGTATCTACCTTCTAAATCTCTCATTTATTTTCACCATATGGGTGGATAAATATTCTTGCCTTAGGGACCCTTATAAAGAAGCTTTACATGTCTTAGTACATACATGTTCTGCTGGAGACCTTACACTTATTCATCATAAGCATGATGCAAAATCGAGTTCCTCTGACTCAACTCTTCTACCGCCATATTCAATCCCTTACCAACCGTCTTTCTAGATATAGGTATCATCGTATTATGAATAAGATAGAGTTTAGGAAATTGAGTTCTTACAACTGAGCTCTACCACACGATCTAGAGTAAGAAGAAAAAGTGACAGTCCTAAATGCCATGTAGCATCTTGCTTATAAGTGTGGTGCACAACACACCCATAAACAAGACTCTACTAGACACGGCTTGTAGACTCCCTAGGACAGAACTGCTCTGATACCACTTTTGTCACGACCCAAACCGATGGGCCGCGACGGGCACCCTGTGCCTTACTCAACCGAGTACCAACGTAATATATCTTTCTTATCGTACTATCATTGGAAAATGGGCCAAACCGGTCATCATGGGCTAACCACAAGAAACATAAGGGAATACTCAATATAGGACAACCCAAGCTGATATAAAAACTTATACATGTGACATACGGGTCTATAAGGACAAAATGAGCACTCGTACACTGAACATAGGCCGACAAGGCCATATAATCTTTCATATACATGACATCTGTCTACAAGCCTCTAA
>AWOL01S0012423.1:22439-37649 GCA_000715115.1 Nicotiana otophora
CGCGTATATAATGCCATCTGGTCATGGGTCAATGTACATGTATAAATGAATGCAATGCATGAGAAGTACGTCAATAAAATCTTTCGGAATGTCATAAGACCATTATGCCTTTGATTAATATCATGAAATAAACTTTATCAACTTACGTATTTTTCTGAGACCCATGAACAGATGATAGAATAATAGGACACATGGGGAATCAAGAACATAAGCATCTCTAGCATTTCTATGAATAGAGTCATTTATGGAAGTTGTGCAGTTGCTCGTTTCGTTTGTATCGTATTAATCATGCTAAAAAAAGAAGGGATAGCCTTAACATAACTGAGTCGATTCGCTTGACAATCCCTCTAACATACGTCTTTTGTGTAAAACAAGTAACGGTGGATCGAAGTAGGGAAAAATCCGTATGATATTCTTGAGAAAGATTATACCGGGTTTCCTTAGAATTTGCAATTCACGTTGCACCTTGTAGGGGTTCATCAGAGTTCCTTGAGAGTTCATAAGAATTCCTTGAGAATTCCATCCGTTAGCAAATAGCAAGCCTATGTATTTCCTTAGTGAATTAGGGATCTCTTAAATGATATATAACAATCTCTTATCTTTGAGATTTGTGCGCCCCACCCTTTTGTGATGACTAAGGCACAATAATCCTCTAAATGTACCACCTATTTTATGAACTTAAGAGTCACAATTTGGGTCTGTAATCCTTGTTCCAATTGCTACCACGTTGGCTTAACTAAGCTTATCCATTATTTTCTTAATTAATTTAGTAATCCCCCATTAATCAATAATTACTCAATTATTCACATAATTAGGAATTATCTTAAATTACTTAAAATACTACTCACTTTTAACATACTTTGCACACCTTACTATTATGGTCATATAGTACCTTGTATGGTACTAGTCCATAAATACCGTGTATTATAGCTCGAACCGTATTTTATCCTAAAATGTCAAACTTCGACGAAACTCATTTCTTCGATTCGCTTACCCTCTCACCTTCACGAATTTACTTATCACTTATTTTAAAATAGCATAAATCCTTATAACCTCAAAATAATTCCATTTCCGTGCTTGCGTCGATTAACTTACGACGAAACTTTAACGTACGACAATGCAGGATGTAATATCTCATTTCCGAGCTTTCATCAATTTACTTATGGCATACTTTTACGTATGAAAATATGGAGTGTAACACTGATACTGCACTTTGCACTTCTTGTGCAGATTTTGGTACCGATCCTAGATGATCGTGAGGCTTAGCAACTTGGATTTGCTGTCAGGAGACCCAAGGTAGATTTGCTGGCGTCCGCAGAACCTGGAGTCTCTTCCTAGTTTTATCATTTACTGTTTCCTTACTCCAAAACAGTGTACTGTTTCTTTTCAGACTCTGTTTGTAGTAAATCATAGTAGCTCGTGAGTTGTGACTTCAGATCCGGGTGGTAGTAATTAATAAAGTTTTTATATTATTCTGCACTCGTTGTATTTCATTTTAGCTTATTTGTTGTTATTTACTGAATTGAATAAGAATTGGCTTAATAATTCTCTAACGTCGGCTTTCCTAGCAAGTGAAATATTAGGCACCATCACGGTTCCAACAGTAGGAATTCCGGGTCGTGACATGGATATGCTCTGCACTTGTACTATTATGATTTCCTGGGAGCATGTTCCCTATAAATAGAAAAATACATATTGATAGGGGGCATGTAATATTCATTTTTAAAGAATACATTTTGACTTAAAGATTCAACTCTCACTTACTAAGATACAAACAACACATTTTCATTGAGATTCTTGTACATACTTTTCCACTAGATCCGAGAATAACTCGAATATTCAAGGGATTGTCTATCATTCATCATTGTCACGAAGAACATTCATTTATTCCATCTTTTCTTGGGTGACTCATTTCCTCTATTTACTTAAATATCATTTATTTCTATTCATTGTTATTAAATGCAACATTATTATTTGTGATTTGTAGAATATTTACTACATATCACTATTACTGACCGACCACATTTGCGTAATGTTTATTGATCCTTTAAGAACCTCGTCTAAGGATATTATTATTAGCTAAGATTAACCCATATTTACATCAATTTAATTATTTGAACCAAGATCTATATTTTTTGGTCAAAGCATTTGGCGCCGTCTGTGGGGATTTCTTAGTTAACTTTTTAGTTTCCTCTAGATCTACAATTAACGCAAGTCACCAATGTCAAAAAATCCCGAGATCTATTTTCTTTGTGTGTGCAAAACCCTACATAGTAGGTAACCGAGAAGAAAGGATGAGAATAACAGGTGACTTACCAACCAACCTCTTAAACGTCATCAACGAAAGCTATGAAACGGTAGGTGAGGACACGACGCCCAGTACGTCCCCTAAGCGAGAGCAGTCACCGCTCTCACGCTGCAGCATAACAAAACCCAATGGGAAAGGGGCCTCCACGTCTGCTGAGGAAGGGACACCCCCAGCTGTGAAAAAACTACTCGAAGCATGGCTAAATGATACGCTAATAAGCGTCCTCAACAAACCCACTCCAGGCACGAATGCAGAAGGCGCGAGGAATTGAATGATACAAAAAATAGACGAGCAGTGGAACCGACCCTTCTCCCCAACGATAGTTATAACTCATAATGTTATTGATAATGTAGGTGACAACGCCCTCGCTACCATTATAAAAAGGATGGAATAAATGGAGAATGAAAACAAGGCACTCCGAAATCAGATGAAGGAGCACCAAGAGCGAGTCGACAAGATACCGGGTGCTCCTAAGCTGCTGCCGAAAAGGGACACTGGTCGGTTCGTAGAGCAGCCGTATAGTGATGATGCAACCCCGCATGCTATACCAAAGACCTTCAAAATGATGCCCTACCTCAGGATATACGACGACACGATCGATCTCGAAGATCACGTGACCCACTACGTCATCGTCGTGAAAGCCAACGATCTTGCCAAGGAACAAGTTCCTCTATTTTGCTGAAGAAGTTTGGCGAGACTCTCACATGAGGGGCATTAACATGGTATTCACAGCTACCAACACGCTCCATAGAAAATTTCAAAGAAATGGCTGATAAGTTCGTAACCGCCCATGCCAGAGCCAAGAAGGCATAGGCGAGAGTAAATAACATATTTGCTATTAAGAAGTCCCTGAGCGAGGGACTGAAGGACTGCTTTGCCTGGTTCAACAGAGTAAGGATGAGCCTGCCTAACGTATCTGAAGGGATGGTGGTCATAGCTTTTCAGAACGGGCTGAATCGAGAGGGTTCGAGAGCAACTAGAAAATTGATTAGTCGATTGATGAAGTATCCCCCAACCACTTGGGATGAAATCCACTGCGCTTATTGTGCTGAGGTCCGAGCATACGAGGACGATCTCAACGGACCAACTCATCGGCTAACCTCGGTACAAGCCGAATCCAGAAAAGAACGAAGAGACAGTACCAGAAGAGATCACCTGATTCCACCACCTAACATGGAATGGAACCAACCCTATGTCAGGGCAGCCATTTCCTTCCTCCACTATGAAGAAGGCCCGCCCTTACCAAGGACAGGGACTTATCGAAATGAAAGAGGTATGCCTCCTTTATTGTCTGCTCGCAATTTTTATGTATCGCCTATAGAGAGTCTACGCCCTTGAGAAACTCTGAACAAAAGTGAAGTGGCCGCCAAAGATGAGATCAGACCCTTACACCAGAAAGTCAGATGCCCTCTGTGAGTTCCACCAGGAACGCGGACACAAAATAGAAGATTACATCGCCCTCATACAGGAAGCCGTAAACATGTTACGGTAAGGGCAGCTCAAAGAACCGTTAAGCCAAAAAGGGAGAACCAACTTTGCCAGAGGACGTGAACATCATGGCCCGCCAAAGACGCCTTCCCTAACTTGTACCATCAACATGATCATCAGCGGCGGTGACGATGCCTCTATCAACAGCGTAAAGTTCACCACCACTCACAAACTCAAGCGGTCGATCACCCGCGAAATGACATGACGAACTCGAAGAGAGTATCATCTTCGACGAGTCAGACGCCGACGGTTTGACTTTTCCTCATAATGATGCCCTTGTTATTACTTTACGCATTTTAGATACCGATGTCAAATGCATCATGGTGGACGATGGAAGCGGTGCATGCATTATCCATCCCCGAGTCCTTACCCAAATGAGGCTCGAGGATAAAATAGTGTCGCGCTGCATCACGCTAACCAGTTTTAATAATGCAGTTGAGCGAACGTCCGGGGAAATTACACTACCCGTCCTGGACGGCGGCGTAACTCTAGAGACAACATTCCACATCATGGAGTAGGCCACTGCATACAATTCCATAGTTGGTCGACCATGGATACATCCCAAGAGAGTCATCCCCTCTGGCCTATACCAAGTGATCAAATTCCCAACAACATAGGGATTATTCAGGATACTTGGAGAGAAGCGCACATCCTGGGAATGCTACCGCATTGCCTTAGACATCACGGCCACCCAATAGAGAAAAGACAAGGGAAAAGAGATATAGCAATCAGCAAGGTTAAGGTCGGAGCAAGATGAGACCGAGGACGTCATTAAGGATCCCGACACGGTCGAAGCTACAGGATAAACCATAGAAGACCTCGACCCCGTTCAATTGGACCTCAACGATCATAGCAAGAAGGCCTATATCGGCTGCAAACTTCGGGAACCAGGTAAATTTCGTCAATTCTTAACAGCTAACGCAGACTTGTTTGCTTTCAGCCATGCAGATATGCCAGGTTTCCCAAAGGAAATTACCGCGCATAAATTAAATGTCGACCCATTCTACCCCAGTGAGACAGGTCAAGCATAAATTCAACCCCGCTATCAATGACGTAATCCGCGAGGAGGTGGAAAAGCTGTTAAAAAAAGGTTCCATCAGGGAGTCAAAGTACCCTAAGTGGGTCGCCAACGTAGTGATGGTCAAAAGAAAAATGGGAAATGGCGGATGTGCATGGATTTCACATATTTGAACAAAGCATGTCCGAAGGATTCATTCCCATTACCTCATATCGACCAACTCATCAGCACAACGGCCAGGCACGAGCTACTAAGTTTCTTGGACGCCTACTCAAGCTATAATCAGATCCTCATGGAAGAAGAAGATCAGGAAAAGACCATGTTCATCACCCACCAAGGAACGTATTGCTATAGGGTCATGCCGTTTGGACTAAAAACTATAGGGGCTACTTATCAAAGATTGGTAACAAAGTTGTTCAAAGACCAGCTCGGCAAAACAATGGAGGCATATATAAACGACATGATGGTCAAGTACAAAAGGGGAGAAGACCACATAGACCATTTGAAAGAAAATTCCGACATATTCAGATGGTATGGAATGAAGCTGAACCCGGAGAAATGTGCATTTGGTGCAGCCTCGGGAAAGTTCTTGGGTTTTTTGGTATCGCAACGAGGGATCGAGGTCAATCCAGACCAAATCAAAGCCATTGAGGGGATACCAGAACTCTTAACCACCAAAACATAAGTCCAAAGGTAGACTGGTCGTATCGCCACCTTATCAAGGTTCATCTCGCGGTCGTCAAATAGGTGCCATAAATTCTTTGCCGTACTCAATAAAGACAATGACCTCGAATGGACTACCAAGTGCGTCCAGGATCTGCGAGAATTGAAGGCATACCTATCATCACCACCCTTACTTTCAGCAGCTCCTCGTCTATCTAGCCGTATTTGAGGTAGCAGTAAGCGCAGTCTTGATCCGCAAAAACAAAGGTATGCAATATCCCATTTATTACATTAGCAAAACACTCATCGACATCGAAACGATATACCCGCACCTCGAAAAATTGTCTCTGGCCTTGGTTGTAGCTTCACAAAAGCTTAGACCCTATTTCCAAGGTCACCCCGTCTCGGTCATCACAACTTTCCCCCCCTGAGGAGCATTTTGCATAAACCCGAGCAATCGGGAAGGCTGGCCAAATGGGCCATCAAGCTAAGTGAGCATGATATCAAATGCCAGCCGCAAATGACGATAAAGTCACAAGTGCTCGCCGACTTTGTCGCCTGCTTCAGCACAAAAATAATGCCTGAAGTCGAAAAGGAAGCCGTTCAAACTTCCATCCAAACACAAGACCTCTGGGTCCTATACACTGATGGCGCATCCAACGCATCAGGGCCCGGACTGGGACTCGTACTCGAGGTCCCAACAAGCAAAGTAATTCGTTAGTCCATAAGGTGCACAGATATGACTAACCATGAGGCTGAGTATGAGGTCGTAATTGCAGGAGTAAGGTTGACACTTAAATATAGGGCGAAACAGTTGAAACTCTGCTGTGACTCCTAACTCATAGTCAATCAAGTCACGGGGAATTTCCAAATCAAGGAACAAAGATTGCAAAAATACCAGACCGAAATTTGCAGGCTATTTCCTCAGTTCGATGAATGCCAACTCGATCAAATCCCATGAGCACAGAATGCCGAAGCAGATGGCCTCACTAAATTAGTTGCAGCTACCAAAAGCATCATGACCGGAGATAAAAGCGTAGTCTACCTCCTCAATTCATCACTGGACTAAGTCGAGATAAGAACCATAAACTTAACTTGGGACTGGCACAATCATATTATCGCATATTTGTAGGACGGCACACTCCCAGGCAACAAAAAAGAGGCCAAAAAACTAAGAATACAGGGGGCCAGATACAACCTCCTCCATAACGACCTGTACAAGAGGATTTACGGCGGCCCACTGGAGAAGTGCTTGGGACCAAACCAAACCCAGCGCGTCCTCGAATAAGTGCATGAAGGCCATTGCGGAGCTCACTCCGGCAATCGAGCACTAGTCAAATGCCTCATAGGGGCGGGATAATACTGGCCCACCATGAAGAAGGATCTCACAGATTTCGTGAGGAAGTACGAACAATGCCAAAAGTACGCCTCAATGATTCACCAAGCGGGCGAACACCTCCACTCGGTCACCTCCCCTTGGATGTTCATCAAATGGGTAATGGACATCGTTGTCCCCCTACCAGCGGGGTGAGGTAAAGTGTGATTCCTTTTAGTTTTAACTTACCCCTTCTCTAAATAGGTGGAAACATGAGCATTTGCCCAAATACGGGAACATGAGGTAATCACCTTTATATAGAGAAATGTCATATGGTGATTCGGCATACCCAAGGAAATAGTTGTGACGGCGGACCCCAGTTCACAGGAAATAAAACCGTCGAGTTATTTGAAAAATGGCATATCAAGAAAATAATCTCAATCCCATACCATCCAATGGGTAACGGCCAAGTAGAATCCTCCAATAAGTCTATACTAAACATCATGAAGATAAAACTCGAAGACGCCAAGGGATTATGGCTAGAGATGTTACCAGAAGTATTATGGGCCTACTGAACAACTCTGAAGACAAGCACATGAGAGACGCCCTACTCTTTGGTCTACGGGACTGAGTCAGTAATATACCGGTCGAGGTCGGAGAACCCAGTCTAAGGTACTCCCATAAAAGCGGCGCAAGTAACGACGAGAGCAGAAGGCAAGATCTAGACGAACAGAGAGACATCGCCTACATAAGAATGGTCGCCCAAAAACAGCAAGCAGAACATTATTACAACAAGAAAGCAAAGGTACGGCCGCTAAAAGTCGGGGACTACGTACTGTAAGAAAAAACTCTAGCGAGCAAAGATCCCCAAGAAGGCAAGCTGGGAATGAACTGCGACGCTCCGTACAAAATCACAGAAAAAGCAAATAAGGGTTCATTCCATTTAGAGACAATGGAAGGAAAGCTACTACCAAACAACTGGAATATCAACCACCTCAAATACTTCAACTTCTATGAGAAAAAGCGTCCTCCAAGTCGTACTTTTTTCCCCTCACTTGAGTTTTGTCCCATTTGGGTTTTCTCAAGGAGGTTTTTAACGAGGCGACGGAGGGAACGCTTCGCGTCGAAGTATGCGAAGGAAGGGTCATGATTACTATTTCATTGCTCGACCTCTCAATACTCTCCAGGTTAACCAATGAAGGGACTAGATAGATTGGGATTGGGACTGGAAAGCCAACCAACACCCAAAAATCTGTAAATTTCTCCAAGTATGTAAACAAAGCAACAACGTCAAAGCAATAAGAAATTTACGCTTATCAGCACACCTCTTCCGTGTTAAGGTTACGTTCGACCTCGCTCGAATGAACACCTATCGACCCTCGGCCGTAATACTAATGAAAGGTTACGTTCAACCCTGTATGAACAAACACCTATTAGCCCTCAGTCGTAATCTAATGAAAGGTTATGTTTGACCCCGCTCGAGCAAACACCTATCGGCCCTCGACCGCAATCTAATAAAAGGTTATGTTCTACCACGCTCGAGTAAACACCTGTCGGTCCTTGACCGCAAACTAAGGAAAGTTTACGCTCGACCCCATTCGAGCAAACACCTATCAGCCCTCGGCCACACTTTAATGAAAGATTATATTCGACCTCGCTCGAACAAACACCTACTGGCCCCCGACCGTAATTTAACGAAAGGTCACGATTGATTAAGATCAAACAAACACCTACCAGGCCTCGACCATGATCTAACACAATGTTCTGCTTGACCCCACCTGAACAAACACCTATCGGCCCTCGGCCACATCTCTAAACAAAAAATAGAAAAGGAGAAAAAAGAAAAAATAACGCGTAATCGGATCCAAAGCCACGACAAGCTAAAAGTCAACACCAACGAGGGAAAGAGCGAAACAGGCAAACAATAGAAGCAAACAAACATACAAGTACAGAAACTAAACCACGGGAAGGGAAGAAGATGCAAAGAACAAATTTGATATTGCATACTTAAAATTTTTACAAAGGCCCGTGAAAACACCGGAAAAAATACACAAAATTTTATAAGGCAAAAATAAAACTATTGATCGCCACCATCACGATCTTCAGTGCCTTCACCACCTTGGCCACCGATTCCCTCACCATCCCGACCCCCCTCACCATCGCCGCCTTCGCCCTCACGATAAGAGGTATTGTACCAGGCGTCCTCTTCAAGCCGGTCTACGCCCTCATCCCCCCCATCGGCCTCAGGTGTAGCGGGATCATACCCGCAAGCGACTCGAGTTTCACGAGCCTTAACGCGAACACCTTCAAAGGAAGCCTCTGAAATGGATCCCGCCGCATACAAATCTCGAAAGACATCTAACTGAGCCTCGACGTGAATCCATTCCTCATATAACTCCCGAGGAACATTGGGAAAATCAGAAGTACGGGAAGAAGATGGATATGCAAGCAGTTGGGCCTTCTCAGCTTCCAAAGCGGCCACCTAATCATGAAGGATGGAGTTATCCTTCTCTAGCTCTCCTCTCCTCTCCTCTAGTTGATCTTCTTTAGCTTTCGTCGTGGACTGGTTTTTCTCCCGCTCGACCCGGAGGGCCCTGTTCGCCAACTCAAGCATCTCTGACTTCCTCCGAGCATCCAAATGGAAGGATTCCGCCTTCTCAAGCTCACTCTGTTTTCAGCAACATCATCATTAAGGGCCTCCAGCTGAAGCCGATATTCTTCTAACTGCCCGCGCAACTCGACCACTTGTGCTTGAAGGTCACTACATTGGGCCACCATGCCCCTTCTGACCTCCAGCTCCTCTTCCCTACTCCTCAGCATCCCCTCAAGGATGCTACACTTCTCGATGGCTTTCACAGCTCATCGTCCTTCTCCTTCAACTTATTGCGAAGGGCCTGCATATCTCTGCCTTCATGAAATCGCCTACGAAGCTCTCGGTACTTGCTGCGATACTCGAAGTAATTGTTTAACAACCTCAAAGATATTTCTCTACGCCTATCCACCCTTTGAGCACTCTCGATCTCAAAAATCACCATCTACAATCACAAAAAGAAAAGAAGTCAGAAACGAAAACACCCCGAAAAACAAAGACAAAAAAGAGGAGAAGGACAAAACACAAAACACTCACTCTAAGAGCAAGACCGGCAATGCTCCTCGACAAAGCGGCATCATCTAACCCTTTGAGGGTCTTACCCTCTATCTCGGAACAAAGAAGACCGAAGGCAGGGACTACGTCCTCAGTGCTCTTCACCAAGTCACGATCCATAGGGATCGCAATGGTCCTCGTAGACCCCTTCAATCTTATCTCAAGTTGGGTAAACCCTTCTTCCATCATCTTCAGGTCATCCGCATCAACGTCTGAACCCTACTCATCGCCCTCCTTAGCGACGCCTTTGACTCTCTCGTTGGTCGGCAATGAAGTATTAGCAGCTGGTCAAGAAGTCGATGCCTCATCTCACCTCGAAGTGTCGAGACCGTCAGTGGCCGGTCCTTCTGCCTCCGTTACCGTAGAAGGAAGGAGCATACCCATGTCGGCTTTCGCCAACCTTGGAATCTCGACCCGGGCTCGATATCGTCTCCAATGATAATGGTCTTCGTCTCACGCAGTGAAACATTACCCTCAATTAAGTCAACGACTCGGGCGACTCCGTAACCAGCATCTACAAACCTCCTCTTCCTAGGAAGGAGATCACCATCACTAGTAAAAGTTACGTCGTCCTTGTCGATGAGAGAGTGCTATGGAGAAACCGAAGTCTCTACGGTTGGAACTGGAGCAACTTCAGATAAAGCAACATAGGAAACTGGGACGGAGGAAGGATGAGCCGCGATCGAAGTTGGGGCAGAAACCGAGGACGCAATGGCTTTCCTCTTTCGGAACGAGGGCGTA
The DNA here is from genome assembly GCA_000715115.1 of Nicotiana otophora. Lineage (NCBI taxonomy): Eukaryota > Viridiplantae > Streptophyta > Magnoliopsida > Solanales > Solanaceae > Nicotiana > Nicotiana otophora. Next base: position 33,118 of record AWOL01S0012423.1, read on the forward strand.
GGAGCCCTTGACCTCCTCGTAGATCCCCTTGTCGAGGCTTAGAAAGAACAAGAAAAGAGAAAATTAATGAAGGTAAATAAAAAAAGAAAAATGAGGTTAAGACACAAATGGTAAAAGGGACTTACAAGTCAAAGAGAGAGCAGACCCAAACTTTTTGAAAAAGCCTAGCCATTCGTGAATCCTAACGATATAAGGGAGGAGTCGATCGACCCAATCAGAAATGTTGTCGACCAAAAGAGGAGGCGAGGTCTTGGCTGCATGAGAAGAAGACGGGATCAAAACACAAGACCAAACCCAAGATAAAATCGAATACCTACAAGCAAGGAAATTAGGTACTTATGAGCATAGTTCCAAGCCTCTGGAAAACCGTCGACATTGGCCATTATGTCCTCAGTTTTGATAAAAAAGAAGTTGAACCAGAACTGATGGTTGGATTTGTCGCCCATCTTCACTACCAAGCAGTGCCCCCTCGGTGGCGAAGATTAAACATCGTTCCCCTATAATAGCTGGGGGCGAACAGGTGTATTAACTGTCGAAGTGTCAACTCGACCTCGACTAGCTCGACAAATTTTGTAAGCATCTTTATAAGCTCGTAGACATAAGGCACAAGCTGAGCTGTGCAAATTCAATAATAGCGATAGAGCTCCTCGACCAATGGTAGAAGAGGAAGGGAATAGCCGATTTGGAAGGGGTATGCGCAGAAGGCACAATACACAGGACGGTGACCCTGCACTGTATCCCACCCCGCCAAAATTACCTCAATGTGATTGGGAAGGACAAATTTAGCCTTAAGCTGTCCCAACTCCTTCACCGTCGTCACTGACCGAAAAGCTCAAGACTCGGCATCAGGTGATTTGGTAAAATCAGACCTAGACTTAGGGTTGCGTAGAATCAACTCCTCCACCAACGGAAAGGTTCTATCCTCAACGGCGACAGGAACGCCCTCCTCATGGGAAGGGAACACCACTGCAAGGGGGCCACATGAATTCCCTCACCGGACTCAGAATGTAGGTTAAACATAGCTCAATGTAAGAGAGAAAAGTATCAAACGAAGAAGAATGAAGAACAATATAGATCTCAGAAATAGAGAGAAAGAGGGCTCTGCAAAGAATATAAGAGATAAGCTAGTGCTAGAGGGGAAGGAAGAGTTAGAAAAGTTCCAAAATCCGAAAACCTTCTCCTATTTATAAGTTTTGGAGGCACTAGAATCGAAAGTGTATGGGTCATTATTAGCACAAAAATCGAACCGACAGAGCCAATCAAGAGTCACACCTGAATTGATGTAATGCATCGGGAAACGACGTCATCATGACGCATGATATCATGATGTCACCACTTTTCTTGGCCTAGATGACTCCAACAAGCTTCCCGGGTAATTCAAAAAATTCAAAATATGCGGACCTCAGAAGGCCACGTAGTCCCGTCTCCACGACCACGACCTCCGCCAATTATGAACGACAACGTCCGCTGATCGACCCCGTCCGCGGGGACGACCTAGATAAGCATAGGGAATAACATTCATGCGATGCCGCGCGTCAAAAGATCTAATTATCAATATTGCTAAGTGAAACATTCCAGCGATGCTGCGCGTCGAAATGATCTAATTATCAACAACGGTCGTGGTCGAAGACTTAGTGGGTCGTGGTGAAAGAATCATCGAAGTCGAAGTCGCAGAGTCATCATCGAGACCGAGGTCGAGCATCCTTAACAGAGTTATAATGGTTAGTTTCAAGACAGGTCATTAAAAAGAATATTCAAGTGGATATTCTCTGCACTTATACTATTAGGGTTTCCTAGCAGCATGTTCCCTATAAATAGAAAAATACATATTGATAAGGGGCATGTGATATTCATTTGTAAAGAACACATTTTGACTTAAAGATTCGTCCCTCACTTAGTAAGATACAAACATCACCTTTTCACTGAGATTCTTGTCCATACTTTTCCACTAGATCCGAGAATAACTCTAATATTCAAGGGATTGTCTATCATTCATCATTGTCACGAAGAACATTCATTTATTCCATCTTTTCTTGGGTGACTCATTCCCTCCATTTACTTAAATGTCATTTATTTCTATTTATTGTTATTAAATTCAACATTATTATTTCTGATTTGTAGAATATTTACTACATATCAGTGTTACTGACCGACCATATTTGCATGATGTTTATTTCTCCTTTAAGAACCTCATATAAGGATATAATTATTAGCTAAGATTAACCCCTATTACATAAATTTAATTATTTAAACCAACATTTATATTGTTTGGTCAAACAAATATAACTCCTAAATTTAAAAGGACTAGACGCTTAAATTTAAAAGGACTAATCCCTTCAGAGATTGGATTACCTCTAGTATTTCTCGATGGAATAGTGGATAGAGGATACAATTTAAAAGGCAAGTTTAAAACTTTGAATTTGCATTTGGTGGGCCAATAAGGGACTAGACACTCCCGGTGAGATTTTCCATATTGATGATTTTAATGCCAAATTTCTAATTAAGATGAAGTAACTGCTTTGTTTACCCTAAAATTCGAGTAACAATTAAACTTATTTAGTTGTTTAAATGATACGTGATTTTATCCAATACCAATAACAAAGAAGGAATTGACTAAATAATCTGAATAGTGTTCTAGCAGTATGTTCGACTTCGATTCGAGATGGTCTCGAGGTTGGGTAAGAAGAACAGTAAAGAGCGGAAGATAAACAATGATGAACAGTAATGGATAGTAAGTAAAATAGAGAGCAGCGTTTTTGTATATCTTTATCAGTGAATCAATGCCCCTTACAAATGAATAGGGCCCCTCTTTATATAGTAGAGGGATCCTAAATAAGGTACAATTCTAATAACGGAAATAGGTCCCATGATTGGCGTCAATAACCTCTTGATTCGATCTATTCCGGGATTTTCACCGAGATCTTCGATCAGTTGCTAATATTTCACCATTCAGTTATTATACCTTACTCGAAGTCGGTCATGCTCGGTCTCGATCTTCAGCGAGCACTTCGATCTTCATGCTGTAAACTCTGCCATTGAGCTCAAGCCTAGTCTATCATGAGCTTACCCTCGAGGCAGCTCCTCATGCCTACAAAATATGACATGCCCGATTTCGACCTTATACAGATAGTTCCCGCATTTCTTGGAATAAAATGATAAGAAACTGTTTGAGCCTTGATTTACCGAAACTTCGATTATGACGTTGTCCTTATGACGTAAGTGACAGATGTGATCGAAACGTCCCGTCAGTTCAGTTTCCCAAATCATTAATGCTTGTCAGTTAGCGGTCGACCACTAACGCCACTGAACCGTCACCGTGAACCTATAAATACCCGCTCCTTCATTAAATCAAACTTTACTTTGCTATAATCAATCCTCTAAGTATTCTCACTTTTTTCGTCTCCTCCCTTTCGCCGTCTGTATAGCCACCGTCTATAGGACCGAAACCACCAGTTTTTTATCTTTCTTCGCTCTTCTTTACTTATACAAATGGCGAAAACTCCAAAGACTGTACCACATAAGGAGAAAGATTTTTGCTACTCTTCCCGGCCATCCGGCGGTAAGGCGCCGATGGAGCCACTTCCCCATGAATATGTTTCTGGCCCGTGTACTCTAAAATCCGACTTCAAGGTCAAAAACCTTTCATCGATCACGAGCTGATGTGAGAATATATCGATGTACATGTGCTCAATATCGAAGAGACACCTCGAGGCTGTGAAGAGGGACTGCAACTGGGGTCTCGAGGTCATGGTGCAAATTCCTGCTCCCGAAGAGAGCATCACCGCTTATGTGGAGGGGTTCTTAAGTGTTTATACTTACCCCTTCACATTGGGTCCCCTCGANCAGTAAAGAGCGGAAGATAAACAATGATGAACAGTAATGGATAGTAAGTAAAATAGAGAGCAGCGTTTTTGTATATCTTTATCAGTGAATCAATGCCCCTTACAAATGAATAGGGCCCCTCTTTATATAGTAGAGGGATCCTAAATAAGGTACAATTCTAATAACGGAAACAGGTCCCATGATTGGCGTCAATAACCTCTTGATTCGATCTATTCCGGGATTTTCACCGAGATCTTCGATCAGTTGCTAATATTTCACCATTCAGTTATTATACCTTACTCGAAGTCGGTCATGCTCGGTCTCGATCTTCAGCGAGCACTTCGATCTTCATGCTGTAAACTCTGCCATTGAGCTCAAGCCTAGTCTATCATGAGCTTACCCTCGAGGCAGCTCCTCATGCCTACAAAATATGACATGCCCGATTTCGACCTTATACAGATAGTTCCCGCATTTCTTGGAATAAAATGATAAGAAACTGTTTGAGCCTTGATTTACCGAAACTTCGATTATGACGTTGTCCTTATGACGTAAGTGACAGATGTGATCGAAACGTCCCGTCAGTTCAGTTTCCCAAATCATTAATGCTTGTCAGTTAGCGGTCGACCACTAACGCCACTGAACCGTCACCGTGAACCTATAAATACCCGCTCCTTCATTAAATCAAACTTTACTTTGCTATAATCAATCCT